>JBAMIE010203002.1:0-10909 GCA_037177295.1 Kaempferia parviflora
GGAGAGGAGAGGAGTGGGATGAGAGGGGAAGAGGATTTAGGGCTTTAGTTTTGAGTTGAACAGCAACAGCGTGAGCCAAGAGAAAAGAAGGGAAGAGAGAGAGTGAAAATTTGCCCGCGCGTTTGAAAAAGAATAAGAAGTTGCTAGATTTTATCCCCGTCATCGAACCACGTCAGCTGTCGTCCACGCTCGTCCATATAAGGGTGAATAAGGTAAAATTTCTATATATATATATATATATATATATATAACATGTGGTTTCAAACAACCATCAGTATTTTAATATATTTCTTTCTGACTCTGTCAGCAAAAGGCCTTAAGGCCAACATCCGACTCTTTGAAACTGGAATACTGGCGTATTCCTTTTAATACTTCGATACTCTAAATTACCTTTTTTATTTGTTGAATTTGCTTTTCATTCATATCAAGGGAGGGTTAAATATAAATAGCAGCAAAACGAAAGGCTTTCGAAGTGATATTGGCTGGCTTTCCGACTTCCGAGCTTTCGGCTTAGTGAATACGTCAGGTGCTTCTGTTAATTCAATGTTGTTTCTTTTTGCCAACTTGAAGATTTAATTGAAATTATTAAGCAACTAAACCCTTTTTGACAGGTTGAAGCTTTGAAGTGCTACCTCAGTTAAAGAGGAACATCAAAGAATGAAGCAATTTAAATTGTGTGCCAACTTAATTCTCTTTTCTGGATATCAGAAAGCAGAATCTTATAGGACAGTATCTGTCAACTTCATTTATGTTTGTGACTTTAAAATCAGTACAAATAATACTTGAAAACCAGGATGTGTGTGATCGTAGAATTAGTATATTTATGGTAACGGATGTTAGGATCAGAGGTTAACTTGTGTATTTAGAATTAGTATATTTCATGTAGTTTAGGACCTTAAAGTTGACAGCGTCTCTCTCTCTCTCTCTCTCTCTCTCTCTGATATCTCTCAACAGATTTTACTATTCTCGGTAATCGATCTTTAATTATAATACAAGATTCGAAGTAATTACGATTACTATTAATAGAAAGGGACTTCTAAAATGGCAATAGCTTCTCTTCTCATCATTTGCTTAAAAATTAGCGTACCTTATTTAATTGTCATGACAAAGATACTCCTTCCAAATCGAGTATACGAAACGTCCTCCTTAAAAAATGAAACACATATACATGAACAAAAGCAAGTGAAAGAACCGCCAAAAAGTGCATTCTTTTCTCTCGTTTTCTACTTAAGATAAATCTTATTAATTTAGAAGGATCACAAAACCTTTATGTCTTGATGCTTGCAAAATGGCAAACACCGATCAAACGTCTTTTGCTGTATATGCATGTTTGACTTTGACAAGACAATATGAAGCAAGAACATAATAGAGATGTGATAATGGTGGACAATGAATGGAAGAGAGAAAGAGGGAGAGTCATTGTGTCAAAGATAATAAAGGGTTGGCCTCTAGCAAGTGGTTATAGTGGTTATGGGAGAATGAGGGCGAGTTAGTAAAGCATGAGAGAAATAGTGAGCAATAGACTCTTGTTAGTTGGGAAGGCTAAAGGGGATGCAATTTAAACATGCATTCTGTAAACAAATAGCTCTAATATTCTGTGGATCCACTATGAGATTGACATGACGTGATGACTCATTTATGTTTCTTGTCACAATGCTAGATGTTTTAGGTAAGTTTAGATGAGAAAAATATATTATCACCTACCTAATCATCAGCTTCAAATCAAAGTAATACATTTCTGAAACCTCTAAACATGTTTATCTAATTTCCACTCAGTACAGTAATTCAATTTTCCAGGAAAAACCGAACAATTACAGAACATAAAAAAACATCAAATTTTGAAAAGTAGATGATCATTATTGACCCCCAGCTGATGCATTAGAAGAAAAAACAAAATGCAGAGAAATTGATATGCATTTACATTGCCTCCTAACTGCAAACATAGAGGTCCAATTCCAAATCCAGAAACATTAATACGAATTAATCTTTCGTGCATGCAGAGTTCATTCCCCGAGAAACAAATATGAAATCTCCAAGCTCTAGTGACCTTGCAGAGCATGAGCTAGCTGCCAGGAAGCATTGGATACAGCACTAATTTGCCTTCCAATTTCCATTTTCTTTTCGATCTAAATAAGTAATTCATAAACTAGAAAAAAAAAAAAAAAGAACTAGACGATTAAAAAATGCAGCAGCATAAATCAACTCATTCTTTAGTGCAGCAGATATAGGGGCACCATGATGTAAATTGGACATGAAATAACCGACAGATTTCTAAGCAACAGATAATTAAAGAAAAAGAATGCTGCTGAATTCATGGAGAGGAACACAAACACGTACATACAAATGTAGACGATGATGATTAAGGCTCTTGATTGCTAGTTTTCAGTATCAATTCAAAACACAAACTAAGGTCCCGATCGAGAATGCTGTTAAACTCTTTGCTGAAATCAACGTGAGACAACCTCAAGCTATAAGTTCAATTAGCTAAAATGGCCACGAAGATTGATAGATAAATGCGGATTGTAACATAAAAAAATAAAGTGAAGGTTGGATTGCCAAACAGCGATTAGATGAAGAAAGAGGAGAGGGGAAGCAGCTCAAACCAGTATGAAGCCAATATTTTGAACACTAATTTGGCATCGCCGAGCAAAGTAAGCAACTACTGAAGGTGCTGCGGATGATGGTTGCGTTGCTGCACTAAGGATTGTTGCTCCTGCTTGGGCTGTGGAGGAGATGGGGGCGGCGGCGGAGGAGGCTGTTGCGGCTGCTTTCTCGCCGTTGCGTGCTTGTTGTTGTGCATCCACACCTTCAAAACTTGTCTCCTCACTCCAATTTCCGAGCAGAATTGCTGCACCATGGCGTCGTCTTGCCGCTGGATACGCCACCCGACTCGCTCCGCGAAAGCCAGCATCTTGTCCTTCTGCTCCGCCGTGAACTTGGTCCGGAACCGCTTCCTCGGCATAGCGACGGCGGCAAAGGTCGTGGGGGTCCCGGTGCGTATTTTTTCATCGCTCGATGATTCGGTGGTGGTGCCTCCGCTCCCGCTAGGGTTGTTCCCGCCGCCGAAGTGGACGAAGCCAGGCATGCCGGCCGCTGGGGATGGACTGGTGGAGAACCCGCTGAACTGGAACTTCTGGTGGTGCGAGGGCGGCGGCGGCGGCGGCGGGAGCAAGAGGGGTAGGCGCGTCGCTCCACCGTGGTAGTACGAGCTCCCGCTGCCGTCCGGTTCCCGACGGTGGAAGCTACGGTGGCAGCCGCAGGCCGCGCACTTGAGCGCGTCGGCTGTCTCGGGCTCGCCATCAGGCATGAACTCGCCGCAGCCATCAAGAACGTGGCCCCCTAGCGCCGCCGCGTGGTTGCGGAGGCACTCCTTGTACTTCACCAAGACATCCGTTTCAACGGCTCCAGCGGAAGTCTTCGCCTTTGAGTTCGTCGTCGCGGCTACACCAGATACCCCCGGAGGAGGAGGCGGCGAGTTAGAGATGGAAGATTGATCTGTATTCTTCGCGACAGACTGTGTAGGGCGATCGATGACGGTGGGAGCCGTTTCAAGAGCAGATGGCGGCGGCGTCTGAGCATGGCTAAAATCGTTCCCATTTCTCAACCCTACTCCGCCACCGCCACCGCCACCGCCTCCTGGTGGTCTGGGGGAAACAAGAGATGAAGAGGAGGAAAGCGTCGGCTTAGAGAAGGCGGATCCTCCTCTGACCAAAGAAGGATTGTAAGCGGTAGAAGAAGAGGAAGCGATCCCAATCTCATTTGGATTGTGCCTAAACTCCATCAAAATCTCAACTTTCCACAAAACGACTCTGCCCGGCGAGCTCTGATCACCTCCTGCCTACAACATCCAGCCACCGCCGCCCCGTCTCAACTCAGATCTCGATCCGCATGTAGGACTAAATCAACTCTGCGCCGAGGCATGCAATCGAATCCAGCTCTTCCTGCACTGACTAAAAAGCAAACAAAAAAATACGAGATGAGAGGGACTAAACGAGCAAGTGCAACACTAAAAGCGGCAGCGACTGGAACCTCACGGCGCGTGAATAATTGCTGGCTCGACCAAAAGAAGAGCTAAAGAGAACTATAGAGAGAGCAGCAAGGAGTGAGCAGTAGTGGGCGTGGCGTGGGATATGGTGTGCATGGTGATGGTCTCCTAACTCCCATTCTGTTCGCGAAAAGGGGAAAGGTGTGAAGAAAAGCCCGTTGCTTATCCTTGCCTCATCAATTCAAAGACTGAGACGAGACGATACGATACAAGACGAGACGATTAGGAAGGTAGGAAGGAAGGAAGGAAGAGATGAGAAGAGAATTGGGAACAACCGACAAGGTTACGCTTCGCCCCTCCCACGCCCTGCACCCTGGTCCAACCCCTCAATAATTAACGCTGCAAACTGGTGCTGCTGTCATTTATTATTCCTGCAGAGATTTGTATCAGTCATCACGCATCGCCTACGTGTGTGGTCTCTGCTGCTTTCACGTCCACCACAGCTGTAACCCTCTACCTCAGTTACTGCTGCTCTTCCTTCTTTCTTTCTTCCTTTCTACTCCATTCCAGCAATTGAATCAACCCTCACGAGGAAGATGTGTGTCTCTCTAACCCTCTTCATTGTTGCGGTGTCAGACTCTTTAGGCTTCTTCTTTCAACCTCTATTTGTTTCAACTCTTTGAAATTTAGATTTCTCCTGGTTACTTATATATAACGCAAGGTTAAATCTTTAATTTCTTGACACCATCTCATCGACAGCGATCGCAGGGAGGGTGAAGGGATTGGCTATCCTCTGCAAACCCAATCGATGCATGCCGCAGCTAGCTAATTCATTTATTGATGTGGGTAGTGGAAGACTTTAATTTCCCGCTGCTACTGTTCGTGTTTCATGGACGACCCGGGTCATCCCTTAAATGTTTTCTTCAGTAAACAGCTCGAATTCATCAACTCTTCCCGCGAGATATTCATCAACTTAAAATCATTTTTTTTATAAAATATATATTGCACTTTCTGAATAGTTTTTAAATATGTTACCGGACAATTATTAAAAGGATTGAATTAGGTTTAAAACCCACTGTATTCTCATATTGATTAATTATTTATTTCATTAATTGCACCTGCTTCTACTATTCAAAATTATTACTTTAATGGTTGTGGTATTTACCAGTGCGTTTTATATATTGCGTGAACTGACTTGCTTTTATATATATATATATAAAATAATTACTTTACTTAAAGGCCCGAAATGTATAAGTCTTTTTTATAAACATTGTGCCGTGCTCAATAATCTCTTCTTTAATTTGTTTGTTCTCATAATTCAGGTCAAAATTTAAGCTATCCAACAAAAAACATTATTATCCTGGATGAAGCCTTCAAAGAAGCTTCAATTTATATCTGTTCTTTAAACTCGTAAATTGATAGCCATGTAATTTTAGAGAAAGGAATAATTTAAATATTTTTAAAATGAAATAAATGTTTCATGAGCTTTCATTATAATATGCACGAGTTTTTTTTTTTTCAATGTCTTTTAATGGTTCAAATGATTTGATTTGAAATAACATAGCTTAACGATGAATAATGCCCGATTGTCAACTTTGAATATATTTTATGTGTACTTACGGATGTGAAATCGATCGCTAATTAGAAACCATTGCCTAAATTATAATTAGTTTATTTAACAAGCACGAGACGACTTATTCATCTAATTTACAAACACTTAAGTACTGTTTTCAAATCAAATGTATTCCTTAATTGCACCAAAAATTAAAGTTAACCTAATTAATTAAAACATAGAAGTATTATTAACAATCCAAATGAAAGTATGTTATATTGAGAGAAAAAAAATACATCTCGAATTTACAAGTCAAACAGTGTTTAAAACACCCTTGCAGTATCTTTAGAGTTACTCTTACAATTATGCATTTACTGTGAGAACACAACTTTAATCAGGATGCTTTTATGAGTCGACTAATATAAGTCAAAATGTGGTCAAAAGTGAGAAATTGAATGAGTCCCTCCGATCCCTAGATAGTGGTGTAGATGGGGACGCATGAGGCAGCATTTCTATGGTCTTAGTGGACTCATCAATGCTCTTCAATTTTTTCGTTGGATCCTACAAATTTCCTTCAAAACTCCACAGTGAATGTACTTGAGATCGAGTGATGGACTAACTTCTTGAGGACGGACTTTGAACAGGTTGTCATGGTAAGAAGATCGGATGAGAGTCAGATCACTTATGGTCGTGTAGTTCCTTATTGAGTTAGCTTTCATTGGGTCGGCAGTTAATCAGATCAACAACTAATCGGATCTCCTCTTGACTGAGTAAGCCGGGAGTTAGTTATTGAATAATGAACAGAAATTGAGTCAAGAACTTTTAAACGATTGATTGGTGAGCAAGAAGACTGCGATCACAAGGTAAAATTATAGGAAAGAAATTCAATGATCAGTATAACTAGATGTTAGGATTATAAGGTTGTAAATAAAGTTTTACATTGAAATTTAGCAATACATAGAAAAAAAAATTATGAATTTAAAAAATGAATATATCTTCATTGTTATAACGTCTTTTGGTAAAACTCAAAAAAAAAAAAAAATGATGGCTTTAGAGTTTAAGTCGAAAGTAGAAAATATCATACCATTATGAAAATATATAATTATTTAAAACCTAACATTATGTAGTAGAAAAAGATAGCATACCTCATCCGCCCATACAAATAGTCTTTTATACCAAACAGAAGGAAAGTGAGAAAATATCTCACCATAAACCTCCAGCACATCTGTTCACGTCCACGTGTCCTACCCACTCTCCTGCATACTCATCCACACGATTGAACCCCCTCATACTTAGTTCAAAATGACCCATATTTATGCGACCTCACTCGAACATGTAACGACCTAACTCAAGCTCCTTGTTAGATTAGATTAAGGTGGCTCTGCTATAACTAGTAGCTCCACACCTACCACATGCCCAATGTTGCTTCTTCCATATCATGCTTTAACTCTAAGTTTTTTTTTTTTTTTATTAACTCAGGTATTCAATTCTTACAATCCGACTAATTCTAAAGGTAGACGATTTGACTTCACAAATCAGTCCAAATAGTTTAAAGACCACAAACGTTTAATATACTCTACAAGAAAATCAAACTCTCGTTACATTATTATTCCACCTCGTCGTTTACCACTGTATCGTGCTAGGGGTGCCCTGGTTTAATATACTTTAGACTCTAATTTTGAGCATTTTATTTTGCTCTAAGTTCTACTGTATCATCGAGGTTGATTGACTATAGTTTATTCAAAAGTACCCTTTGTAATTAAATACATTTTAAAAAAAGTTTAATATTTTTCATTATGTAATCATAATTTGGGGAAGGCCGAAGCCCTAAGCCCTAAAGAGACAATTTCCCATTGGAGAACGGGCGGGGACCACCTCGACCCAAGTGGCAGTCACCGTCAACCAATATCATAAAGAAAATTTCGGCTCGGGATTCGATCGCAATCTAATCCTTTCCGTAACAAACAGATTAGATTCTAATTTAATCTAATCCTACCATTTTGATTTAATTAAGTAGATTAATAACAATTTGTTCGAGCGGGCAAACGCAATGTGGCACACGTGGGATTAATTACGCCCGCTCGACTGTTAAGTGTTAACTCAATAGTTAATGATTGCAATTAAGGTCGAGCAGAGGAGTAGATGCTCTCTTTCTTAAAATATTAAAAGGTTGTTCTATCAATTTTTTTATAATATATATATTTTTTAAATAGATGGATAAGTTTTAAATATAAAAATACGTTTTTAATAAAGTGTATTTATTTAAATCTAATCAATGAAGTAAAAAAAGCAATGGAGCATCCTTTTCATTATTAAACCCCAAAATAGAGACGCCAATTAAATTAGCCTTAATTAAACAATTGTCGGGTTAAGTTAGGCGACCACGTCTCGAGCATTAAGGTGCTTGTCGCATGACACACACGTGGACCACCCCCAGCCGCTGGTGCCTTCTTTCCTTTCCTCAAACTCCGTACTATTAGATTATTATTTATTTACTATTATTATTATTTTTTTGCCCATTTGTAACATGATAAACGCCTGGGGTTCCTCTCGTTTGATAATTAATTCCTTACTTAGTAAAACAGTTGAAAGTTTGTTGATTAGAAAAATAAGGTGAGGACATTTTGCATTAATGACAGGATCATTATTTGATAATTATTCTTGTTAATCATCACGATCCTGATTAAATACCAGTAGTTTGTTCAGTTTAAAAAGTGTTAATAAAGTCATCGTAACAGGGTGGAAGCCTGGAGGACAAGACTTGAGAGTTGACATTTTGACTCGTACAATGAATACTTCGCCACGCCTCGGCGGTCTCTCTCTCTCTCTCTGCCTTTGAACTTGACAAGTCCTTTTCGCAGCGCATTCTATGCGCTTACTTTTTTTTATAACTACACAGAGCCCATTACCCACCACTAACAATCACTTCGTGGCAGAGCACCATTGGTAGTCACTCGCGTTAAGGATTTATAATGCTTTCGTACAGTAACCAAAGTCGTTAGTGTTTTCAAATATTAAAGTGCCCACTTAAAATGTAAAATTCTCAAAAAGACACTTAACTTTTGGACATATTTATTTTCTAGAGTAAAAATTAAAAGGACAATCGTTATTTACGTTTAAGATGACCCTCCCTCCGTCTAAAATATCTTTTGTATTATTTAATTATTGGTAAAAATTAATAACTAATGATCCTATCTGAAAGTAGCGATAAGAATTGAGAGTCTTTTAGGTAAGGGGTGACGAATGTATCGGGTAGAGAGGATGAAGATGGTAAAAATTTAGATAGAAAGATAAGATAGAGATAAGGGTAAAAGGAGGTGGAAAGATGGATTAACGGGGAATGTGGATCTCATAGAAAATGGGAAGGGAAGGTTGGTGGATATGTGATATAGAGCTAAGGCTTAGGTAATAATTATAATGATATAAAAGTTGAGGGAGAGTAATTTACAATCTGCGTACTACGTCTTCCACCGTTGAGAGCACTGAGATACTACAAGGCAACATTCACACGTCCACTGCTTCTAAATGCACCGAGACACTGTAGGGCCGCACACACGTATCCAACGACGTTAACATCAGAAACAGGGAAAATGTCTCCGGCTCGAGTACTCCGGCGCTCAAGTCAGAAACCGTCATCGATGTAGAAAATGCAGTATGCAAAAAGTAGAGAAAGAGGCAGAAGATGTATTTTGTGGAAAAGTGTCAAAAGTCTCTTTAGAATATGCATGCGTACCTTTTTATACCACCTGTTAGGTCTCGGTTGTATTGAGGAGATAAAAAAATATTTCTGTCAGAGAGTGATGGGTGACAAGAGACCAGAAAGCCCAAGGTGGGTGTGTTAGAAGAAGCTCCTGGATGTTATGTTGGCAAATATCCTCTGACAGACAGTTATTCTGACAGGCCATTGTGATTTTTCAATAAAGTTATTCCCTGAAAAGATGTGCGAGAGGAATGTGGGCTGCTCGAATTTGCATAAGGCATGGAGATGCTATGATAGGAAGGGTTGGGACTGGTCCTGGGCGGACCATCTTGGTAATGAAGGAGAGATCTCTAAAGTGTCTGATCAATCTTTGAGCTGACCAGTGACCGATCGGACAAGGGCTTAAAGGACCATGAGTATGAACGAGACGTTCGGATTAGTGTAAGGCCTGGAGAATCTACAACACAAGGGATTAGGAATACTCCGAGGCGGACTATTTTGATAAAGGAGGGAGATTTCTAGAGTGTCCGGTCGGTCCTTGAGCCGACTGGATAAGGGCTAAAAGGGACACAGAGCTTGAACGAGGTGGAAACGTTAGAATATGAAATGTCGGAAATACTCCAAGGTAAGTGGACCCTCTTGGAAATGCAAGAGAGAACTCTAGAGTGTCCGATTAGTTCCTGAGCCGATCGAACCTCCCAGGCTTCTGGGCCTACTCTAACATACCGTATCAACTAATTTTCATAATTGTAGAAGCTAACATCTAGCTTCTACAAATACATTATCTGATCATTCGATCGTGTAAAAGATAGATGCTAGCTTCTACAATAGTTATTTTATATCATTTTGATCTTCTTAGTGATAACCTAATTAAAATAATATTTCAACGAGTAAACCAAACATTGGGGATTCCATGACACAGATTACATTTCAAATGAATATAATATAATCATGATCAAGCGCGTAGAAACCAGCATGTAACTTTTACAATGTGTAATGGTTATCGACTACCTTTTATAAGTTATAGAAGTTAACCGGTAACTTCCACACGTTGTATAAGTCAGCCAGTAGCTTCTAAAATCGCATTGAATCTAAAGGTATTTCTGGGATAAGGGGGGCATTCATTTTTTTTAGAGAGTGATCATTTGACTTTTTTAGAAAAAGAGGTACGTATCTTACTAAACCCTTGGGGACCTCCCCTTTATATAGAAATCTAATCTGTTATCATCCCATAGATAATGACAGATTGGCTAAATGGTTCTACACATTAAACTCGTATCCAATAACCTGAACCCAATAAACATAAGTTAGATCACTTTAAAGGGTCGGATTATATTCACATGTTTAACTTACAAATAAGCCCACCTAATATGGAAAATAAAATCCAACATGGGTCTGTTTCGGAAAGTTCTTTCCTTGTTGGTGATCTCATCACATTAGCATTTTGTCAGACCAATGTGATGTACTGCAGAGAGTGTACGCAACAATAACAAACTATATATTCAAATATTTGTGATTGGCTACGTGTACCTTTCATTCATCCAAATTCTCCCAACTCAGAGTTCCTAGTGTAGAAATTAAGAAGAGGAAAAAAGCTAGCCATCTTATTAAATCTCTAAAAGTATATGAGAAATAAAAAGTACAAGTCTTTATATAGAGAACATAAACCCTA
>JBAMIE010203017.1:0-10907 GCA_037177295.1 Kaempferia parviflora
GGTCTTAACTTCGAGCAATACTATTCTAATTGATTTTAATCTGAATTGCTCCAGGGCATATACCCTAAAAAAAACCTCAAAGCATGTTTGCATTAGTAATTCGAATATCATCAAGACGTTATCAAGTCTGTTTAAACATTACAAATCACAATTAAAATTAAACAAATTTTTAATCTTGTTAATTTTTAATCATTAACAAAATTATTGGAATTATATGTTCCAATTAAAATTTATTTATGTTAAAAGAGTAATGAATTTAATTACTTTTTAAAAGTTCAATTTGCAAATACATTATTCTAAACTCAACTTTTTTTTTTATTTTTTTTTCAAATACTATTGTAAGAATAATAATACCTTATTTATTTTTTTCAAATTCGAAGGCATACATATTTTAAGAAGACATCCAAGAGTATAGTATATTAATTTTAATTTGAAGATCTTCATCAATCAGTTTCATCTGTAATTGATTGATAACCTACCTACACTATTTGAAATTTTAAAAGTTTGATATTTTTTTAAACAAGAGTCTCTAAAATTCATTAGTGATATTAGTCAGTGAGTATCATTATTATAGATTTTGGTACTGTTTAGGAGAGCTTTTGCTTCTTAAAAAGTGATTCTTATAGAGATTATTTTGAAGTTCGTGAGAAGCTAAAGTATGGAGTGTCTGAAAATAGAAGCCAAAAGCTGATTAAAGGTAAAGTTTGAGTGTTTGATTAATAATTACTTTCAGACTTAATTTTTAAGTTAAATAACAATAATATCCATAATAAATGTTTTAAATATTATATCAATATTATTTTTTTATTTTTAAAAAATATATAATATAAAAAAATAATAAAATTTATATAAATAAAAAATATGTATAAATTTTTTTAAAATGTAAATTATATAAAAGGATGATGTCAATTATGTAAAATGATAAATTTATTAAGGACATAAATGTCAACTTTTAATTTAGCATGCACTTAAAAAAAGCAGAAGCAAAAAAAAGTATCAAATTCTTGCTTCCAGCTTTTGAATAAAAGTTATAGAAGTTGAAGCAGAATCTGACATTCACAAACACTAAAAAGTACTTTTATGTAGCTAGAATCTAAAAAGTGCTTTTCAGAAGCTCTCCCAAACACAGCCTTAGTTTATACGAGTCGAGTTTGGGTTGATCAAGTTAGTTGGGTTCAGGTTCGAATTTAGAGATTTCGGGTTGAATTCGGGTTCGAGTCGGGTTCGGGCTTAAATTTTTTTTCCCAATTTAACCCGATCCACCCGAATTGAGACCCCTATCCTCATTGGTATTAAATCATGTGATGGAACCGAGATGAATCACAATTTATATTTTCAAGCTATACAAGCATGTTTCTAGATTATTATGTCTATTTATAGAAATTGAAGTCACAAATAAATATTTACTTCGTTGACAACAAGAATATGAAAATAAAATATTAATGATATACTTATTTTTATTAATAAAATATTTAAAGCTTGTGTAAATATGTTTTTAGATTATTAGGTCTATTTATATAAATTGAAGTCACAAATAAATATTTACTTTGTTGGCATAAATTTGAAAATAAAGTATTAATGATATATCTATTTTTAATAATCAAACATTTAAAATTATGTAAGTATATTTTTGAATTATTATGTCTATTTGTAGAAATTGAAGTAACAACTAAATATTCACTTTATTTACGTGTATTTAAAAAGGCAGTAGTATTAATGATATATGTATTTTTATAATCAAACATTTAAACTTGTGTGATATAATTATATTTCTAGATTATTAAGTCTATTTATAGAAACTGAAGTAGCAATTAAATATTCATTTTGTTTACAGATGTTTGAAAAGAAAGTATTAATGATATATATATTTTTAATAATCAAATATTTAAACTTGTGTAAATATGTTTCTAAATTATTAGGACTATTTATAGAAATTGAAATCACAAATAAATATTTACTTTATTGACAGTTATTTGAAGAAAAAAAAATTAACTGATTTCCAAAAATACTTCTTCATTTTCCAATTGCCAAGGCTACACTGCCAAAGTGGATCGAGCCGTGAGTTACTCTTGTAGCTTGACTGTAGTCCAAGCCATGAGTTATGGTCTATCTGTGAGTTTGCCCTGGTAGCAAATGACGGCCATGAGCTCGCAGTCAAACCAGGCCCAGTATGGCCCCTGAGTTGTGGCGGCTGTAAGACCTATCAGGCTATCAGCGTCGATTTTTTTTTTTTTTTTCTCTTAATTTTTTTTCACTCTCCTACATTGTTGCTGGTGTTTTTTTTTTTTTCAAAATGGAATCAACTAAAAGAAATTGAATAAACTAAATTTTTATCAAAATAATAGAATAATTGTTTAAATAAAAAATCAAATAAATTAAACTGATAAAATATAAACCAAATTAATTAAACTTTTTAACAATTATATATTCTATTTAGTTTTAGTTTTAGTTTTCTTTTAGATTAATTTAGAATTTGTGACTCAGAGTTTCCTATTTAAAATTTTAAAATTGAGATTGAATTGACGCATTTGATTATAGTATATAGATTGAATTGACGAATTGACTCAGAGTTTCCTATGGAATTTTCTACGAGAAACTAATGCATTTGATTATAGTGGAACTGATTTTTTTTTTTTACTCTTCTGATTATAGCGAAACTTATTTGATTGATTTTTTATTTTCCAGTTTAGCAAGTTTATGGACGGAATATAGTGATTGTTGTGCGTTGTTGCTAAGCAAAATGATTTAATCTAGTTTCATATATTCACAGAAGCAGCTGTTGTAATAGATTTGAGGTTAATTGTTTGCAGATAAAAATATCTTATTAGATGTCTTGACCTTGCTATGTAAAGGATTGTTGTACTAACGAAAATTACCTCATGATTTGGTTGACCTAAAATTATTGGGTTAATAAGCCGCCCGATACGAGCGCTTTCACATTAACTTAGGTGGCCGATGAGAAACTTCTATGGAGTCAAACCTGTCACTCTCAAAATTAGTCACATAAGGTGGATACCTGATGTCAATAAAAAAATATAGAAGACAGAGAAGAAGTATTAGACTCAATATGAGGCAAAGTTGGGCAGTGAAAGGAGTAGAAGTAGATAACTGTGTAGATGAAGAAGATATTGTAGGATGTGGTGAAGTATTAGAGGGTGATGATAGGGATGCATACGGGTGAAAAGAATTAAAGATAAAGAAGAAGTGTAATGATTAGTGGTGAACTGAAGGAATGATGAAGAGGAAAATGAAAAACTAAAAAGGGAAAAAAATACGTCACTAAAAATCACATGACAAGATAATAACGAAGAGGAAGATAAAGAACTAAAAAGAAAAAAAAATACTTTATCAAAAATCACATGCGAGATATATACCTTTTGAAATTGAAAGGATTAAAATAGAGACATCAGTTGTAGTCAAAACACACACATTGACGGCGACTAAAAGGATTCAAAAAAGAAAAATAAGCACAACTAAAAGTTCGAAAAAGTTATAATCTGACACTCTATCATAAAGAACATTATAAGAAAACTCAAGCTGTAAAATTTTTGTGGCAACTGATTAATGAGAAACATGACAGTAGAAAATGTAAAGGGTCAAAATTTGAAAGACATATTAAAGTAAGCTATAGAAATAGACCTATTTTGACAATATGATAATTTTTACACTCAATTCTACCATTTTATTCTGGAATAGAAGCACATGATAAATGATAATAAATACATTTAGAAGCAAACAAGTTTTATGAGAGATAGAAATTCTTCAACCCAATCAGAACGTAACATTTTTAATAGAAATATTAAATTGATTATTCATCATGTTGTAAAAGATAACAAACCTCATTTTAGAATGCAATAAATATAGTCAACAAAATATAGTAATAGATGACATCGATGAAGGATCCCACAAGTTAGTGTGAACAAGATCAAATTTATTCAATGTACGAGAGTTTGATAAAGCAAATGGGAGTTTATGGCTCTTAGCCAAATAGGAATTACAAAAATTAAGAGAAATACACTTATTCACCTACACATTACAAGACTTTAAAACTCGATTAACAACTTCAAAAGAGAGATGACTAAGACGCTTGTGCCAGAGATTCAGATCAAAGGAAACCACAACATGAACTTGACAAATACCAATGTAGAAGATAAAGCAAAAGACAAATGAGGGAGGGCAGACTTGGTAAAGACCACAATCAAGGATCCTGGAGAATGACTTTGTGTGTAAAACTTCATTCTTAACCAAGAAAATATAGAATGAATTTCAACATAAGCTTTATTATCAAGATGCAAATGAGAAACACTAATGAGATTTTTAGACATGGCAGGAGTATAAAAAATATTGGACAACTTGGCAGATTTAGAATAGGCGGGTCAAATTGAATTGCCAATTTGTGAAATTAAAATTTTTACCATCACCAACCATCATATGCTCAGCACCAGTAAAAGGAGTGGGAAAATCCAGCATATTCATTTTTTTTTTTTCAAATTCTGCAACATAATTCTTAGTTCTGCCACACGAGCAAACAAGAAGGCTGAGCAAATCTAATCTAGAGTTAGACAAATGTTGTTTATTGTTGAATACCTAACGATTTGAGTTATGAGTCCTTCAGTCAAGGATGGATAAATCTAACTCATTATTGCAAAGAGATATAGGATTAACAATCAAATTGTTTAGATCAAGGATTTTAGAGGGTAAGGACGAGTACCAAATGTAAACTCCTTGAAGGCATTAGCAATGCTTATATTCAAGAGTTATTTCCCGAATCAAATAGTTATTTTTGTCTAATTTAACAGAAAGAGATTGATTCATCGAAGAAATTGTTGAAGAGGGATTTAGATTAGATTTAACGATGAGAATCAACAAAAGAGTAGAAGCTAGAGTTTGATTGATCATGTCAGGATTTATCTGTGTGGTTGATGATGTCGGAGAAAAAACTATGTTTGCCGCTAATGGCGACAACTCTGATACCATGAAGAGCTTTCTGTGAAAAGAGGAAGAGTAAAAGAGACCAAGGAAAATTATATTAGGTTTCTCTATTCTCTGCGGATAATAGAGCATATATATATACACATACAAAAGGTACGATAAATTACCTAATACATGTGACAACTAAGAGGATAAAAAAAAACTAAGTAACCATTAATTATCATACACTGCTATCACGATTGAGCACCTTAGTTTTCACTTATCCGTCTCAATGGATTATGACTTCTGATTCTTGAACTTTTGGGGTTTTGAGTTTTTACCTTCCTTTTTTTTCAATACGATGTGAATTAGTATTACTAACCTTGAGATGGGTGTTCAGTGAAAGGTGTTTCTGAAAATCTGCCAATTGGCTGTTGAATTTTTCGTTGTGTGATACTCCGATGTTTATCTGCATGTTTTATTGGTGGATTATTTTTTGTGACACCTTTCTAATATTTCTCTACTGCTAGCGGTATGCCTTGTCGCTATAATACAGTTATAAGAACGTTCAGTTATATTTTAGATATTCATGGTCTGATTCTTAATTACGGTATATTTATTAAAAAAAAATCAAATAAAACTCACAATTAAGAGTTACTAGACTTCTGGACCACTACGATCACCAAAGTTTGACATTACCCACCGAGCTTGGTTATTCATTTATTTTTTTCAACTGCTAATGATACATGGATTTAGACGAGACTTCCTTAAATTGTCTATTGTTTTTTAGGTGTTTTAGCACAAGGGACCCCCAAAATTATACGACACCAAAAGAACCCCCCTCTTCTCTGTTAAAATAAAGATTCTCCGATGAATGAGAAGACGTGCCACCAACAATTGAGTGATCCATCTAATGGATAATCAATTCGAATTTTAGGGCAACCCATTGTAGACTATTTTTCTCTTTAATAAAAATGGACTTAAAAATTACTGTCTATTTAAATGGACCTTTATAAAATATCTTTAACCCTCCCCTCAATTGATCTGTTTTTTTTTTTTAAGAAAAAAGAGACATGAGATAAGAAATTTCAAACAGTTGTCCCAAATTTAAGAAAGACAATCAAATAATTCTCAAACATAGTTCGTAAGCCGTCATCAACATCTTAAAGAAAGACAATCAAACAATTCTCATAGTTCGTAAGTCATTGTCAACATAAAGAAAGAAAGAAGATCAAACAATTCTCATACGTAAGTCGTCGTCAACATCTTCTAAAGAAAGACAATCAAACAATTCTCAAGCATAGTTCGTAATTAGCACAATTAATATCTACTAAATAATTAATTGCTCCAAATGATCGTGAAATTAATTTTTAACAAATACAAAATACCACATTTGATTTCACCCTATAAAGAGCCCCTAAACTAGAACAAATACCCCTACTAAAGTCACGACCTTCAATTTGTTTTTTTTTTAACTCCTAACACATCAATAACATAAGTATTTTAATATATAACGACAGTAAACGCCTAACAAATATCACAGGCAAGTGTTATTATCAGAGATCCACGTTATAGCATTTGACTCGACACATCAACCACATCAGTATGACAAAATGCAACACGTTAGTCCCTTAACATTGTGCCTGAATACTTAATGGCCAAGACCCGTCTGCTATAAGCCAGTGTTCCCAAACATGAACTCTATCTCAAAATATCAACCATTTCTTTTACTATAAAATTGAGGTGTCCATTCTTTCCTCTGCTAAGAAAGCAAGTACTCAGGGAGCAAGATCACATGCAACAAACTTTTAGATGCCCAACGATTTGGTTGCTCTAAATTGACATAAGAAGTGCCTACGAACAATATATTCAGAATAAATCTGCAACCTGTTTGCAACTACTTGGTTTGAGAAAACAGCAAGGCACCAACATGTATGCATATTCTAAAACGATTGGAGTTGAAAAAAAAATTAAAAAAAAAAAGAACAAAAACGAAAACAATATGTCTGCATCAGTAATGACACGCTATCTGTCCAAGTAATATTAAGAATCATATCAACGATATTCTTGATTTCATAAAATTTATTTAATTTCATGATAGTCCTTGTAATCCAATTAATAATGACATAATAGACAGTACATATCTAATCACAAGAAGACTGGCAGGGTTTATTGACGTTGAGATAGCATGAAAATGTAAAGGTAGAACACAAGGTCTGAGCACGATGGCCTAACCAGAAATATCTGCTCATGCTGAGAGACTTGAGATTACACACATGAAAGCTAAGTTATATTCTGAATAGCATGATACAATCAAGAATCACCAGACATGAATACAGAGCCACAGAAGATCATCTCCGAATATTTCCTGTGAACAAAATAACAAATGTAAGATAATGAACAACAGGAGATAATGAAAAAGAAGGAATGAGATGTGCATTAGACCATAAAAAATTATACAAATTTGAACTAATATCAAGTTCATTCATGATGTTCAATAAGAAAGGCATTCTAAGCAGTGCAGAAGGAAGGGAACTTTCAGAAGTGAAAAGTAGGAAAGTGATAATTAAATGGGAACGCAGGACTTATGCCTCTTATTTGCAATTTACTGAAAGGGCCGGAAGTTTTACTTACAGTGAGGAACAATCTTCCACCTTTGGTTATCTCCCTTCAGCCACTCCCATAGAACAAGAATGGTTCCATCTTTTACCCCTCCGTGGTTTTTGTCGCCATGAAAGGCATCAAAATTCAAGCGAATATTGTTTACCATCCTTATGCATCGGAAGCCATCACCCAAGTCCTTGCTCTCAGCCCACAGAACTGACTCATCTAGATAGTTGGGATTATATGGAATCAACCTAACCTGCACGAGATATTTGGGAAAAAAACAGTAACTAAGGATTGAACAATAATGGAACAGTGTGTGACTAGAGAAGAGTTTATTTTGAATAGCATCTATAGGTAATATATAAAAAGAAGGTTTATCTTGATTATGACAATAATATCAGTCAAGTACAGAAGTAAAGAAATAAAATTTGAATTGATCATGTAAATCTTAAGCACTTATAAATACCATTCGAATTTTTGTGAGACTATCACAGCTTAATAACACCTGAACCTAAGTAATTATTTGGCTAAAATTATCAGCACCGTATATGATATATACCTGATCCTAAAAAAATTGTTCGTAGGTCAAAAGCATCAGCAATGTTATTAGTGACATGCTATACCAGCTCCTAACTAGTTCTAAGATTAAATATATTACAACTGCAAAAGTAATAAAGAAAAAAAAAAATTGTACAAAGATGAATAGATGACTAATAAAGAAAAAAAATATAAAATGTTAATGAGGTATATAGTACAGAGTATGTTTGTAAGATAAACAAGATTCAGATTTGTGTGGATAAATAACTCACAGGATGGGTTGCTCCAATAGAGTGTTTGATAGCTTCGCCAGTAACTTTGTTAATCAGAGAAAAGCTTGGGAAGCCTTCTTCATCCTTCACCTTAGTACTGTACCTTAAGTCTCTGATCCAGTGCTGACATCCAAAAATAAATAGGTGAGCAAAAGAAATCCAAAATTAATATACTTTACCTAGAACAATAAATGAATTCAAAGATGAAAGATTTCACAACAACCAGATAATTTCGGAAATCCGCCACAACAAAAGTTTTAACTTTTCCCCAATAAACCACTTAGTTGAAATCAGAGGCAACATCAGAGGGAAAATACGAATGAGGAAAAGAAAAGCAAAGGATACGAACTGTAAGATCAAGATTTACTTTTTAGAGGGGAAAAAATCCAATTGAACACATGAAAAACAAATAAGAAAAACAAAAAAGGATTAAGAGAAAATTAAGATCATATCGACCAGCCATAACTTGCCTGGTAAGGGTCCGCGGGGTTGTTGCGGGCGAGGATAACCTTCCCATCCCTGATGGAGAGAGAAAAGTTCGGCTCCGCCTTGGTGTAGATCCTCACCGTCGGCTGCTCATGCGACGACGGCGTAGGCGCAGCCCCTTCCTCCCAACTGTGGTGGCTCACGTGTTGAATACCGGGAAAGTGCGGGAGACCATGGTGGTGATGGTGATGGTGCCCCACTTCTCCTGGGTGCCCAGGAGCCGGAACAGGAGGGTATATGGGAGGCGGAGGACCGTGGTGAGACGGGTCGCCGCCGTAACTCCTCTCGCCGTATGATCCAGGAGGGGGAGGGTAGATGGGAGGTGTCGGACCGTATCCATGTCCTCCCTCGTGAGACACGTGCTGCACGACCGGTGGATAAGGGGAACCGCCGAAGTAGGGCTGCTCGGGAGCTGGTGGATAGTATCCAGGCGGCGGAAAGCGGCGGCGCTCCTCCTCATCGTCATCATCTCGCCGATGGTGGTGGTGACCGTGATGGCCGAAGGGGTTCATGGTATCTGGATGAGGACAGACAGAGGGCTTCTCTACGGTCATATCGATGTTATATAGCGACAAGCATCCGAGGACCACTCCGCTACGAAGGAAGCAGCTTCACCATGTTTTGTTTGCCGTTGGATCAGAATGAACAAGAGATCCTACCCTTCGACTTAGTTTTTAATCCGAAATGAGATGATATAACGGACGATACGATATAAATTGGACGTCACGCTACAACATTCTAGAAACTTACGTCATTATTCATTAATCATTTCCTGTAAAACGGTCGTGTCAGTAGTCGACCCACTTTTGCCTTAGCTGTTAAGTTATCAGTGGACCATCGACAAAATTTATGAATTTTTCAGGAGGCTACATGAAATTGGGCCGGCCCGGATTCGGATTTTTTTGGCCCGAGGATAAAGGGCAGCCAATTTTGATTAATTTTATATTAGCTTTAATTTATATTATCCACAGTGTCATATATATATTTTTTAAAAAATATTAATCCAGGTATTTGGGGGTCCAATTAATATTGGAAGTGGATGGCCCGATCTTACAAATTGGTCACATAAATTTAGAAAAAGCATATGGCACCAACGATCACTAGTAGTTTAATCTGTTTCATGTCTTGATCATTTATACTTATGGCTAATATCCATTCGTGATTTACCTCTTCCGTGTTAACTCTGATACAGATTGACGGGGACGCTGGGGTGAACGTATTCACCTTTTACCACTAGTAATTTCAAAAAAATACAAGAAGTATTGTAAGTTAATTCTTATCTAAATAATATAATGAGTCAGCTGAATATCTAAGAAAATATATGCTCGTGTTTCTCAAACATAGAACAGCAAAGGCCTTGGTTTATAAGTGGACATGTGTTGATGCGCATGAGTAGACCCGATAATTCAGAATTGACGGTTCAACGGTTCATGACACATCAATCCTTAACCTTAATCGTCCAAGATGGTTACGGTTTACGATTCGGAACCACCGGTTCATGGTTCGGTTCACGGTTCACTATGGTTCTTTGGCTTCGTCTTGCATTCATCGTATTCTTTTCTCGGATTTGGTCCAATTGTCGAGTAATGCTTAGGCTTCTAATGAGTCGGGAGACATAGTCGACCGCTGTTCATCTAGTATATTGTTGCCAACACTGAACGTCAATCTTTGCTATCTGCTTCATTAAAATCAAAAGAAGTCGTAAAATAATTCTCAAGTTTCTGTGTGGAACTTAAGAATTCTCATGGACGTTTCCTCCGTTCTTGTAATAAAAGTTATGTTTTTGAAAGTTTTAAATTAATATTAATAGTTTGTTATGTTTCAAAATTATTAATTTGTATTCTATATTTTATATAATATTGATTATATATAATTAATTAATATGTAATATATATATATCTGTGCGCGTGTGAACACAATTAAAAGAATAATATAAAGTTAGTAATTAATTAATTAATTAATTAATTAATTAATTAATACTTTAAAACATAAACAGCTGGAGAATAGTTGGTTAGTATGTTTATTTTATTTGAGATTGCTAGTTTGAATTTGGATTAAACATAAAAAAAAACTACTCTAGAGGGTAGACTAGTT
>JBAMIE010203045.1:0-10906 GCA_037177295.1 Kaempferia parviflora
CTCTAACCAGCAACAACGATTTAACAAGCAGAAGATCATTTCGACCAAAATACTATAAATAGAGGTCTTGTCCTCTTAGTTTACATACACACTTTGTCTTAAATTCTGTAATCATATTTTAAGCTTCCAACTGCTGTAAGAGGATTCTCCACTTTCGACGTGTCAAAGAAGAAATTTGTTAGTGCTTTTAATTATCTTAAACTAACAACTACTCATGTTGTAACTAAGTAAACTTCTGTCTCTTACTTTATGTTTTTGTTATTATTTTTAATTAATTAAGTGTGTCCTTACTAAGTTAGTAGCAAGAGAAAGGTTCAACTTTTATCTGCAAGTTATTCAACCCCCCCTAACCAGTCCACCCGATCCTACACCTTTGACCTAGGAGGTCACTCGGTACTGACACTCGGTACTGACACTCGGAACTGAAATTTACCTCCCTTTATCCAATGACAGAGCCAGAAATTATAATCTGTCCGGGCTAAAAATGGTCTCCGAGTGGATCCCAGGCTAAAGGCCTTTTCTTTTGAGTTGGAAATTTAAAATCAAGGTAGTGAACTATGAAAAGTAAAATAACCAAAGAAAGTTGGAAATTTAAAATCAAGGTAGTGAACTATGAAAAGTAAAATAACCTCTAGTTGGCTCCTAGCTAAAACTCAAGTAAACCTATACCTAGGGTTGAGTAATCGGTTTAAATCAAACCGATTAAACTAAAACCAAACCGATCAAACTTTTCCATAACCAACCGAACTGACTGAACATTTAAAAAAAAAAAAAAATTAAACCGGTCAAACCAATAAAACATCGGTTAATTCGATTGACCAAAATAATTGAATTTTTCGATTTGGTTTGATTTGGTTGATTATGTTTGATTCTGGTTTGGTTTGATTCTATTAGTTCAACTCATGATATCAATTTAGTTTGATTCCAGTTTGGTTCCAATTTGATTTGGTTTGATTCGGTTCAACTCATAATATCGGTTTAACCAATTTTGATTTTCAAATCGAACCGATTAAACCGATATTTCTAAAAAAAATTGAATTTCAAAATTAACCGAACTTTTAACTTCTGTCGATTCGGTCGGTTAATTTGGTTTAATCAAACTTTTGCTCACCCCTACCTATACTTGGCTCTGCCTTTGCCTTCATTTAACTATTGGGCCGACGATGGACGCTTGGGGTGAGCATACACCTTTTGCACCACATAAAGGGAAATGCTCAAGGTTGTATGTGCATGAACCTTAAACAGCCCAGCGGCCACTTGGATAAATTAGGAAATGCTTATAACAGATGATCTACCCGCCTAACGTTTTTAAGTCAATTATCTATTAAAAAAATGCATCCTTTAATTCACTGAATATAAGGCTCGATCATTAGATTTTTGGGAAACTGAGAAGTATAAATATTACATATTAATCATTATTATTAGATGTTTTCATTTTAGTCATGCTCAAAGTGGGCTAAGTGGTGCTCAATATGACCTACAGTGTGGCAATTTATGTTTCATACAAGTTAAAATGGAAGCACAATTGGTTTGATTAAGCCCCGTGATAGAGTGTCATAGTTAGATCCTCTTATGATAAATCTGACGATCGATAAAAAAAAAACTTTTATAAGACTAGATCGATCTCCATAATACATTATATGGTTAATCATAGATTGGTTTGGTCAAACAGAATGTCCTAGTTGATTTTGTTGATCGGATTGGATAAAGCAAGCCAATCAAACCATGCAAAAGAGAGAGAGATCATATCACGTGCATGAGTGTGTAGCCGATGACTGGCCAACATCTCACTTAATCGGAAACTAACCGTCTTGATCAGCTTGCCCAACTAATCCACTCGGTCTACTCATCCAATTGAAAGGTGAGAGGTGTTCCATTTGGTGGGAGAAGCTGGCATCACATACATCACTTCCTTTCTACACATTTCTCCATACACCAAATAGTAATGGTTCTAAATTCTAATTAGTATTTAGGCCACCTAACAATGTGGCTTTTCATTATTAGATTCATTAACAAAGACACTTCAACTGCCTCATAGACAATGTCAAAGTCAAAGGCATAGAAAGTTACTGTCTTTATGTCTTTTCTTTCCAAGTGGATTAGTTGTGACACTGATCATGACATTCAAAAATAATAAACTAGCCAAACTAACTCGATTGCAATAAGCTAGCTAGGCATATTCGTTCGCTAAAATTATCTTCTACCTTCGCTTCACTGACCTTCATTCAACCTATCATTGTTTATTGAACATGCGTAGTTTTTTTTTTTAAAGTCTATTGATACATAGTTTGATATGATCGAATCTCGCCTTTTGGGCACTCTTGAAAGGTGAGTGTGTTTTTTGATAAAATGTCTATAACTTTCATCAATGGAAGGCTAACCAACCTCTATAAGTACTTCATCTTCTCTCGCATATTCTCAACGCAAAGCCTGATGGAGGGACTAATCCCTTTGATCTACAAAGCCATGATCAAGAGAAAGAAAAGCAAGCACAACTATAGATGTCTTTCCCGATCAAATTCCGGCGGCGACATCTACATGAGTGCACCACCGACGGAGGACCATCGGCCTAATGGGTTGGAGGTGGCTCAATTTACTCAAATGTTCATGACACCACCGCCCAAAAAGCTCTCGAGCTTTGGGGAATTAGGATGCTACACAAGGCATAGTTCGATGAGGCAATTCAATCATGATGGCTTATTGTTGGAACCGGTAGCCGAAAGACCACATGTTGGAAAGCAAGTGCCAATGAACAAGTTTTCTAAGGTTAGGAGTCTCCGAACAGCTTGTATTCGTGGATGAGCGTGTAAAGATTTAGTTAGAGCATCTAAGTTTTCGCGTGAAGCTCCTTGTTGCTATACGCGATTTAGCTGTACAACACCACATGATCAGAACAATTTTCTAATATACGTTATCTGAGTGTCACAAACAGATGGCACTAAAACCAAACTCATCGCGTTAATAGAAAAAGATCAACGCACAAGAAACACAATTTTTGGTAGCTATCGTCGAGGCAACCCAGAGACAAGAGTAAAACAAGCTCAAACTGGGGGCATTAGAAGGAAAATATCTAATGTCGGTCGAAATGTTACACACACATTAATACAGAGATACAAATCTTATAGTTATGCAGATTTAGTTGATTAACATATAAGACCCAGTGGGTTAAAAGCTCATAGTTAGACGAGATCATGGTCATTGTGGCTTTCTCCACTAGTGCAAATAAGCAGTCTGGTACTGGACTGGGTGAGCATTTCCGTAGTACAGGGTATGTGTAGAGGAGACAGTGTATGGAGTTGATCCCATCAGAGTAGGGTGATGACTTTCAGCAGCATAGAGATATTGTCTATCATATGGGTAAGAGAACCGCTCGGGGCTGTCGTACGGGTGTGCAAACCTCTCAGGCGGTGTCCGGTAGAAGCTTTTGTCAGGCATGCTGGTAATACGAGGATTGTAAATGCTTCCGCCGGCACGAGGCCTCTTGGACTGGGGCTTTGCAGCTTCAGCAGCCCTCCTCTTGTCAGCCTTTGCTTTCTCTAGCTGTATGATGCGCTTCTGAAGTGGATCAATTGGGTATTGCTCCTCGAGCTTATGTTCCTCAATGCATTTGATGACAGCTTTAAGAGCAGATAATTCACGTTCATTCATTTCACTCTGGAAAAAAAAGGATCAAAATAAATAAAGTTTAGTTTTACGATGCAATCACCCAGCAATCATAAACAAGCTATAAAATAAAGAAAATTTAGCAAAGAAATGACTACTCGCCGAGTCATCAAAATAACAGGTCCAACTGTTCCTATTTGTTTTTATGATACTATATACATGTCTCGGCTTTTTTTAATAACTCATAAAATCCCATAAGCAATAAAGAAGACATTTCTAAGTTGGTTTCAACTTTCAAGTCGTACCAATCACAACCCTGGTCTTGTATGTGAAGCAAGTCATGTTAGTGTTCTTACACAAATTAAATATGCACATAAATCGCCAGATAAGAAGCTTAAAGTTAACTTGAAGTAATTATTGTGGACAGCGAATTTCAAGGATTTACTGAGTTTCATTACAAAAAACTTCACGGAAACTTGATAGTAAGAAATGGCAGTTCCCTTACATGAATTTATCCAACTACAAACAGAACATCAATCAGCTTCAGAACTAATATACGAAAGCATGTCTGGATGTAAAAGGTTATCTCCAATATTTTTCCAGTGTCCAGTATTTATCAGGAGAAATGGAATACGCATGAATTAGAAGGGAAAAAACTAATCAGGTGAGGGGCAATATTTGATAAAATAAAGTCTTAATCTTAATCCATCTGGCGTAATTAAATAATTTATCAATTCACAAAACACCAAATAGTTGGAATACATGACTGATTTTTGTTGCAATAGGTGGATAATTTATCAATCAATCATTAAACCGACCAAGAAAGCATACAAATAGTTGAGATAAACAGTAGTGGCATCAATCATTCAACCGCAAATTCCCCTGCATTGACAACTAACTAGAAATAAAATGAGGCTAGTTAGTAGGCAGTGTATTAATTCAATATATAAGATCAGGACCTGTGCTCCAGGTGACATGCTTCCAGCTTTGACCTGAGATACTCTTCTTGCTTCCTTTAGATACTCTTTCAGCAATAGCACTGGAGTGAATTGTTCTGTAAGCTCAAATGCATATGCAAGATTAACAGCCTCAATTTGCCTCCCACTATTCTGAAGAAGTTCAATCAAACCTAAGAACAAATGATCCAGTTAGAAGGAATGAGAAGGAAAAGAATGTGGAAAAGGACGTCATGGAGTCATAGATAACTAAGATTAGTCACAATAATGTTACTGCAAAAATGGATAATCTAATCATATATAGTTTCCTAGCAATCAGACTACCTGTAAGGACCTACTTGTAAATTTCCAAATAGACAAAGATGTATATGTCAAATGATAATAAGGGAATATGAATAGGGATCTATCTAGGGGATTAACCCGTATAATTTTCACCGTATTAACATATCAGGCGTGATCTAAACAGAATATCAACTAGAAGATAATTGAATGCTTTAAGCAATGACAGGGGAAAAAATCTATAATAACAATCTCAAAAAGAACTAGTAGCCAAATTTACAATTTTGAATGATGAAGCATTTGAACCATGCCAAATTTTCTAATGAAAAACATATGAATTGAAACTGGAGATCAACTGGATTACTTGAAATTTTCATGTCCTATCTCCAATATGTTATTCCCAACTATTGGATAGGTATATCTCAACACCACCCTTGTAGGGTCTATAGATAAGGTAAAAACAGCCAACCTAGCATTTTATGTGACAAACCAAGTGAACGACACAAGTCGACCGTTTGACGGCGTCGTGTAACAGCTGGCATTAGTTTGCAGATTTCATCTTGTTCAAATTCTGAGATAATATCAAAAGTAGCCAAAAGCTGAAGAAATGCATGTGCTTCCAATGAGTTTCCACTGCTGGCTTCAATGTCCAGGTGATCCAATTTCAGCTTCCATTCCTTGGCTATCACCTTTGCCTTTTCTTTGATATCTGGTGTCAATATTTGCTTATCTGATAATGAATCTTGTATACCATCTGCCAATAACGGTTCAAGTGACTCCATTAACATGAGACAAGTCCTTCGCTGGCCCAAAAGGTTCCCATCCTTCTTTGATCCAAGATTCTCTCTGGTGTAGAAGCCATTTAGGGAATCCAAAACTAGAGTGAAAGGATTGGGTGCACTTTTAAGTGCAAATGGGAGTTCTTCACGTATGGAATTTAAGTTTTTCCTATTATCTGAGACAAACTTATGTAATCCTTCCACATCCATTGCTTCACAGAGTTTCACCAGCTCTGAGGGATGTTCAATGCCTGCATTTCCATTTTCTGTAGAGCACACATCTAAGCCAGAATTAGCTGGTGTAACATAGCATTTCTCTTTTGAAATAACATCAGCTACGGCATCTCTGGCATCAGCCATGCTATCTCTGACATCAGCAATGGGTTCTGGGGAACAGGTTTTGTATTGGTCAAATAAAGCTGCAAGAGCAGCATCTCTCTTTTCCTGCAATTTATCGAGTGACGAAAGCTCCTTGGCTACAACAGTAGCCTTCCGTTTCTCCAACATCTCTTGGGTCTCCATGAACTGTGTAGCATATTCCTTCTCCTGATCTTCCAACTCAACAAGCCTTTTCTTTAGAGACTTCTCAAGGCCATGAAAATGTTCTTCGAGTTCTTTCCATTTTAGGTTCAGAGAAATGGCACTGTGACTCTCAAGTTCAGCAAAGGCCTGATGTAATTGCTGTATCTTCGTAGTAGTAGAATCAATAAGTGTAGCAACTATCTTTGTATCAGCCATAGCAGACTACAATCAGAAAAGAAAAATAAATCTTTAGAAAATGAGCAGCAAATCGAAACATGAACTAGTTGAAATGGAATCAAAGATCTAATGAGTCAATCATCTTGGGTCACACTGCCACATATAAAATAAGCAAGATGTCTGATTCAGATAAAAGGTTTCCTAGTGCATAATATTATACCAACAAAGGGTTATTGGGAGGAGCATTATTCAGGCAAAAATCATTGATGCCTGGATAAAATCAGTTGTTCAGCTATTGATGCTTTTCTAAGATAAATTTTATATTATTGGAAGTATGGTTCCTGTTGCACTAAGCACACTTGCAGTCTGTTGCTTATCAATTTCATCTTTCTCTGAAGCTTGGTTGTTTGATAATCTTTCTTTTTTTCAAGTACAAAAATCAGAAGTGAAACAACATTGAAAGCACATATTTGGAATAAGTGAATAACTAGTCTGTGTTTGTCTTATGCATTAACTTGACTGCTCACTATTTTAGTCTAACCATTAATAGCATGTGATCAAGAGACATACACTCAAGCATTTAGAAGGTCAGTGAGTCATATTATGATAATCCACATAATTCAGATAATAAAGTGCTTAAGCGTTTATACTTTATAGGAAGAGTTCTACCAATCACATGGCAAGACCCAAAGTTATTTTCCTATTTTAAGGCAGCTACTTGCAAGAATGCCAAATCTAATTCCTAATCATTTCTGAGCATTAAAAATTTATACATAAAAATCTAGCACCAACAGATGATATGCCAAAAGCATAACAATTTCCAAAAACTAAGAATGGGAACAGGAGGGAATAAAAACATTTTAGGTTAAGATTGCTGAACTTGAACTGATGTACATAACAAAGGTTCAAATATCTGAAGACCAGTAATATTGACGCCTAAAAAACTCTTGATAGATAATGGAAATAAAAGAGTTGAAAATTAAAAAAACCAAGTGGATAGGAAAATATTTATCAGTTTCGGAGTGGGAACAGTGAAGGAGAACGAAAATGTCAACGCCAGGTGCCACGAGCTCACGAGACCCCTCTGCCGCGGCCATGGGATTGCACATCCCCTCTGCAACAGCCACACAACGCCTCCGCGGTGACCACAGAGTCGTGCAACCCCTTTACGGCGGCTCTTGGATCGCATGATGCCTCCGCAACTACCGTGGGGACTGGTGCTAGGTCGTGCCGGTGCCCGTGGCCGACAGAACGAAATGTTTCACCCGTTTCAACCGGGGCGACACGATATGTTAATCCATGATTATATTTAAAATGCTCTGCCTCGCTGTGGTTATTACTAGTAAAGACACTATAGACAACATAATTTTAGATGGTAAAAGAAAAATAAGGAAGTTTAAGAAACTAGAAGCACAAGACATAAGCTGCTAGATCTTTTTGAGAGTCAAGAGCCCTTATTCATACAGAACAGCTTGCATCAGAGCAATAAATATCCCTACTGGTCTCAATTTCAGAAAGGAGTTGATCCACCTAACTCTCAGTCACACCAGGCAAATCTATCTAATTTACACTAAGCCCTTCTTTTATCTTTGTCTCTCTCTAAACAAGTATGATATTCTTTCCTAGTGTGACTCACAAGAGGTCATTCTCTTCTTTGCCCATTCTCTTCTTCTTTCATCTCCTTCATTACCTTCTGGAATCATAAGAGGTCATTCTCTCCTCTCTTCTTTCTTCTAGACTGACTCCCTGAGTAGCAAATAGCAGATGCAATCATATCTAAAGCAGATAATCTGTGAGAAGTGTTGTTCTTTATATGAAATAAAGCAAGATAACACATATTAAACAATGAATCACTTCCTATGAATTGAGTTACTATGAAGGGCATTAATGATTATACCTTGCTGCTACTTTCAAGATTGTCATACCAATTACATATTAAAGGAACCTGTTACTTTCCAGCTGTTGGCTTTACCTTTCCCAGACTTCAGGTTGACTAACAATGGCATAGCTAAATGGAAAATCTCCTGTAAGTTATGGAGTCTCAAATCATCGATCATTTCTGGATCATTTTTCATTCCTCCAATTCATATACTCTCTGATTCATGCTAAATTTTAGTTTGATGTTTGCATGGTAAGATAAAGTCTTTGCCTGTTCCCTTTTTTCATATAAGGGTCTCATTTTATCATATAAAATATTTGGTTTAATTGTGGCCACCATTGATATATGTGAAAAGTCAACAAAAAATGGCTCTTTATCTTTTGATTAAGAAAATCTTGTTTGAGTTGGTCACTTTTTTATATTAATTTGTTGGTTGGATCTTGCTGTGATAGTTCTAGACTAACTACTTTAGGCTAGGTTTTAGATTATGCAGTATTATACCAAAAAGGTCTTTTCATATTTTGCCAAAGTGGTAGCTAGTATTGGTTTGGCTAGGTTGTAAGATTTTAGAAGTTAGAGCGTGCGCGCACACACATCACCATTCCTAGTAGGATAATGAGTTTGGCAACCTTGCAATAGTGAGTCAGTTACCTCTCAATTTGCTTTGCTATCAGCCCGCCGACCTGATGAGTGAAAGAATGGTAAAATTTAAGTAGTCAATGTAGACATATATGTTAATTTCAAATACATTGCATTTCAGCATATGATGCAATAGCCACTTAAATGGCTATAGAATCATGAATCATAGAGATTATACTTTAATATCTTGCTCGAGATTTAAAATCTCAACTCGTGCTCCGGGGTTTCAACAGCTAACTAGAACAATATGATTTTGATACCGTATCGTGTCATGTCATAATACTTTTGATGCTTATTTAATGATACAGTTTTGATACGCTATCATATCGTACTAGTGCAATGTTAGTACTTCTTTAATTCAATTATTAATGATACAATAACAATAACAACTAAGCTTTATCTCAATAGGTGTAGTCAACTATATGAATCCTTCTACGCCATTGGCTCTATCCCTTACTATATCATCATCAATATTTAAATAAATGTTATCTTATTTTATTTCCAAATTATATCTTCTTTAGTCTTCCTCTTCCTTGTTTAATATGCATTTATGTCATAGCTAACTGAAGAATTTATTAATCGTCTAAGTATGTTCGTACCATCTTGAACGTATGTCTCGAAATTTTTCTTTCATAGTTACAACCTGACTTTCTCTCTAATATTCTCAAATTTTATCTTGTTCATCCTCGTATCACTGCACATCCACTTTAACATTCTCATCTATGTTATTCTCATCTTCTGCTCATGTGCTCAAGTCATAACCAAACATTTAGCTCCATATAAGACATCTCTTTCATTTCAAACCGTCATTTTATGAAACCTCCCTAAGTTTTAGAGATACTTTACGATCACAAAGAAGAACTCTCTTTCATTTCAACCATCCTACTTGTATTCTATGTAAAACATTTCTCAACCCTTTCATCCTTTTATAAAAATGATGCTAAATACTTAAAGCTCTCAGTTACAAATAACTCGCATCTCCTATCTTAACAATTATTTTATTACGTCTAATATTGCTAAATTTAAATTCCATATACTCTGGCTTTACTCTATCAAGCCTAAAACTTGGCCAAGATAAGATGATTAATTGCACTTAATATAAATGTAACTTTTATTATCTAATTTATTATAATTAATTATTTATTGATAATTATAATTGATTATTTATTGATAGTTCACTAGTAATTATAATTATAATATAATTTTTAAAAAATTACAATTTTCTACTAAATACAAGTATATTTTTCCTATAAAAGATAAGTGAATATTTACATTGTTAATTATTATTTAAAATTAAATTAGCCTACCCCCTAATTGATATTTACCAACAATCTATATGTTTGATGTGTACAATCCTATGAGTTTGACACTAGAGCCCATCTGCAACTTTCGTAGACTTGCAACAACGAAACCCATCAACTCTCGTAGACTCACAATGTGGACGTCACATTGGCAATGAAGGCCTCTGAATCTATGTCACAGTAGAGGAGGAGGCAAACTAGGCAAAGGAAGACGTAGATGAGGTAGCGGAGGAAGAGGTGGATGAGGCAACAAAGGAAGAGGAAGAGTTGGAGGAAGCGGAGGGAGAGGTTATGTAAGTGGAGAAGCTTTCTTGGAGGTTGGCGGTGTCACAAATGTTGAAGAAGCTTCAATTCTGTCCCTATTTTGAGGAATTTGGAGAATGGAGCATAATGTCAAGGAGATTACGTGGAAGATGGATCAAGAGTGGTGTTGGTAGCGATGTTGTTCTACGTCTTGGTAGGAAAGCGGAATGAAAACTAGAGAAGGTGCTAACTAGCATGACTTAAGATTTTATTCCATGATCCTGCTCAAAGTTGCTCATATTTCCAGTTTCTCCAATTAAATTTCTATGTAAAATAATAGTGTCAATTTCAACACTTTGCATTGTCTATATGCATCATAGATCACATACCAAACCACCAAATATGTCAGTCAAATTTCATTCACACAAAGTTGGAATAATATGTTGCCATTTGGAATAGCCTACACTAGGCGGGGAAAAAATTGCTCCTGTCCTTTGGCCTCAAGTCCTTTTCTTGTGACACCCAACT
>JBAMIE010203055.1:0-37540 GCA_037177295.1 Kaempferia parviflora
GAAGGATGAGGAGGCATCCGAGGGGCGCAAGGCTGATGGAAGATGGCTAGAAGGTTAGGTTAGGTTGGTAGAGCAAGGACGAGTGCTGAGAGATTGTACTCGGGGTGAAAATCCAAGATTAGGATTGTACTAGTCGCCTGGTACCATGACCAGGCGACTGATGGTGGTTGGTAGGCGAAAAACAAAACTCACAGAAAGTTTGGTCGAGTGACCAGGCGCTTGCACCAGTCGCCTGGTGCTTGGACCAGATGACTGGTAGCTAGCCGTTGGTTAGCTGCTGAGTCTGTAAGTAGCCGTTGTAAGGTGACCAGTCACCTGGTGCATGGACCAGGAGACTGGTAACGGGCAGATAAGCTTTTTGGTGAGCTGATTGCCTATATAAATCAAGTCTTGTGTGTTTGGTAAGGTTGACAAAATTTGATGTGGTGAACATCAAATTAGTAGTCTTGTGTTTGTGTGCATCCGAGAGTTCTCGGAAGAGTTGTGGTGCGGTTTCTCCACGCACAAGAGCTACACGAGCTAGCCGGAGTTTTGGGGGAGTCATCCACCGAAGGATCGGGATCGTCCACCTTACGGACAACCTTGGAGTAGAAGCCATAATCTCCGAACCTCGTAAATTAGTTTTTCTTTGTTTCTGTCTTTGTTTCTGTTAGTTTTATTTTGTATTTCCGTTGCGTAAGCTAACGAGTGTAGGAAGACAAGGCTTTTGGGGTGCCGGCATATTCACCCCCCCTAGCCGGCGGTCAAGGTCCCAACGGGTTTGGCACCGCGAGTGGTTCGAGCGCCGTAGGCGTTTATTTGTGTTGCGTGGGAATAGAACCCTTGTTGCTTGGAAAACTTTCGCACCAAGCCCGGGGGGCTCATTTAATCATTATTGAAGCTACACCTAATGGCTTTTATATATTAGTATTTTCTGTCTCCAATTTTTTTATTAAACCCATACATTCATCTTATATTCTAATTCCTTCTATATTAATTTGTTGTACATGTTGTTTCCTGATTATTTAACAATCTGACTGTGCCGTTGTACCTCATTCTTGAGAAGTTTTCCTTTTAACTTAAGGGGCACATGACGATAACACAATACAAGTTTCTCTCGAATTCAACCAACCATTCTTTATACAATTAATGATAATTTTTTACTGGTATTTCTTTCTTGTTCATTAATAAATCCAAGATATCTAAAATTCTTAATTATGGAACTTTCATACGCTTCTATCTTTATTTGCTTGATTGTTTTCTAATTACAACAAAAGGACATCTTTCACCTTCTGGTTCTTCCTAAATTTCAAAGCAAGGACTCCATCCTTTTCTGGAGTATTTAGTGCTTAGTTGGAGCTATTGTGGTATGCAATCCTGTTTTGGAGTAGATCAAGGAGTTGACTTTTTTTTTTTGTAGTGATTTGTGTAGAATAAATTTGAGCTCAACTAGAATGGTTTGTTAAATGTAACATTTCACTATAAGTAAAAGAAAAAAAAATGGTTTTTATTAATTTTAAAAATTCTATCATTGCTCCTTTAGAACTTGGATCATAAAAGATCAAGGTACAGAAACAATCTCTACGGCTTTAAGCTTGCCTACAGCCGTGTCACACTACATCTAGTGGACCTTTGAATGCTTGCAATGGTGGCAGCCTAGCATGGCAGTCATCCATTGGTGGAAGCCTAGTACAGTAGCCATGTCAGCTCATAACTAAATACACTTTAACTTTACCATTGGTGGAAGCGTAGCACGTTACATGTACTTTTACTTCGTCGGCTTCCCTCATGAATTCTGATATTTCATCTACAATACATACCTTTTGGTCTAATTTTCTTATCTCGAAGATTTCTCTTTATTGTAGTTAATCTTCATGAGAACTGTTTAGTTATTCTCTGATTCATTTCTTTGGTGTCTCTTTTGTATAACTCATGATAAGTGTTTTTTTCTTTAAGTTTTGCTGATCAGACTGAATAATCCCCTTTTGAAATCTTAATCAACTAATGCTGTGTTGAGCTATTTATGTCCCTCTAACTTTTTGCAGGAATACTGGAGTCCCTGTGTATCATGGAGAATCAACCACACCAAGGTCATTAAATGCCTTGGGATATTCACCATCTCCTGGAGAATTTGGGTCTTCTTGTTTTGAAAGTAAACCAGGAAATCCTTATGCTAGATCTTTTGCAAATAAACCTGATATTGGTCACCACCATATGCCAGCATCCCCAAGAGTACATGTAGATAATTTAGGAATGCAGTTGCAGCATGGTCAAGCATTCCAGTCAAATTGGAATCCTACTACTTGTGCTGAAATTCGTGAGATGTCCATGGATGTATCATTCCCTGGTGAGTACTGCATTTGAGGTGGTTTGAATTTCCTGTCAATTTCCATATTTTCTTACTAGCTCTACACTTTATCGATGATTGATGACTAGGTCCAGCAACCAATGCTATTGACAGAAACTGGCATTACATGAAACAAGAAAATGAGCCACAGATATTTGGTAAGGGGAGCATACCCAACCGCCCTAGCATTATACGTAGTGGCTCTGTCATACCACTGCCATTACCATCACCTTTGGCACGCCCTGTCTATTTCACTTCAAGTAATTGTTGGGATAGTTCTGGTCGAGGTCCTCCCTTAAGCCGAACTCCAACAGGAATGATGCTCCATGATAATCGTAATATTAATACATGTCCTGTGCCTTTTATACCCTCTTCTATTACTCCACTTTCACAATTGCCAGGTGGTGCCATGCAGCAGAGACTTGATCAAGTAGTGAATGTTCCTCCTTTACCAAATATAGTCCCACCACCTCCGCTACCATCAGATGTGGCACCTCCATTACCTTCATCTCCACCTCCACCACCACCCTCACAGCCACCCTCTGTTCCACCTCCTCCAAACTCTCCTCCTTTGCAACAATCCAAGGATTTCCTCTTACGAGCAAGTGTATTATCTTCTCACCATCAATGGCAAGGCAATCTTACAAAAAGTGGTGTTCACTATTGCACAATTTATGCAGTTAGAGAGGACTCTGTTGCCTGTAAATATTCAAACACATTATCAGAGCCAGCAGAGTAAGATTTAATTTTCATATTTGATTCTGTATCTGATGGTTTATGCAAAGTTTTAATGAATTTTCTCTTCTCGTGATGTTGCAGTTGGCCTCTTAGGTTAGACGTAACAAAGCGCACAGACATTCAACATGTTAAGTCAACTTTTGCAAACACTCCACCCCACAAAGTGAGTTCCTGAAGACCCTTGGAATCACCATTGTACTCTGCCAGGCTACCTTCATTTTGCTTTATTTGCATGATTTACTTTAATATTGTTGAAAGAACTAGCTATTTGTTGTAGAAGAATTGGAACATGTGAAATTGCTTTCTAGTATGCTTGTGTGATCATACAGGTGGGTGGCAGACAGGTGGTTTCTGTTGGTACAATCTGCTATGCTGCAAAGTAGAGATAGGTATATACCATTTCATGGAAACATTGAACAAAGAAGAATGATAGAAACTATGTTTGTTTTTTGTCAAGATATCTGTGACTAGGATTGTCAACTAAAGGAACTAACTGTTTACGAGATTCTTTCGTGCTTCGGATTTGGTAATTTTATTTATTAGGAATGTGAATTCAATATAGCAATCATTTAGAAACTGGCCTTCCATATCTGCTATCTTTAGAAGTTAGTTCTTGTCAGTTCTTGGTTTATGAATCATTTCTATTCAAGTACATCAGCCATTGGAAAGGTCTGGGATGGATAGCTACAAACTATCTGCAAGCAATAAGACTCAAGGATTTATTGGGGCTTTATCGTCTTGAAATCTGCCTCTACGGGAATCAGTTGCCTTGGTTGGTTTCTGAGAGGGATAATTGGTGCGCTTCAATATGAAATTATGTGCTGATGATGGTCAAAAGTATATTGGTTTGAAAGGAAAAGGTGTTTACTGCTTACATATGACCTTCCATTTAGGTTGAGTTTATGGGAATATTACCAAATTGGTGATCAATTAGTTTCCAATACTATCTTTTGTTGAATTTGGTCCATCAATATTCTTGATAGTTTTATTGATATATAATATCATATAAAATAACAATTTTGATGATTAGGAGCAATCTTACATTTGAGCATGCATTAACTACAAAGGTATAAATTTGTTTTATCCACAGAGCAACATTTATGGTTGCTATTTTCCTGTCAGCATCATAAATCTATTTATTGAATTCCTTCATGACACCTTACACAGTAAAACCTTTAAGTTGGTTATAGAGCTCAGATCATTAGTTCATATACTTTCCTATTATTTTTCTGTTATGAACATCATCACCCATCATGAAATTTTTCATAGAAAGACAGCCAGTTTGAGTCTTATCATTTTGCAAATCAATAGTGTTTCACATTACTCCACTTTACCTTGATGTAGGATGTTCAAAACCATAAATATATAAAATGAATCCTTTAGTAACATATTAAGCTTCTTTTTTTTTTTGCAATAATTACTTAAATCCAATTCACAAGATGTCTTCACACTTCTAAGACTGGATGGTTTCACATTTCTTTCCATGCAAAATTCGTGCTATTAAGTTTGAATGACTATTTGCTAATTAATTTTGTTCTTTTCTTTCTTTTTTTTATATTTCGTCAACAAACTCACCAAATCCTAATTTTCCTTATTCATATTTTTTATATTTTGTGTATACAATAGCATCCATTGTTGGACTCAGTTTACTAGTATTGCATTCTCTTTTTATAAACTTTGTGTGCATGCTTGCTCCAAATTCAGTATGAATTAGTTTTTAGCATTCACCTACCGTTCCATATTCATATTGTTTGTTCATATCCTGCTAGTATAACATTATGTTTTATGCAGAAATTAGCATATTTGGTTATATTCCTCTTGTAATTGACTGATTTTATACATTACATGGTGTAGAGAGAGGTTTGTCGTTTGCTACCTTCCACCACAAGTGACCAAAAAGGGGTAAGTATTTTTCTTCAGTGCATTGTACTTTAATCCAGACCTGAAAACATGTCTTTTATACACTTAAGCATATTTTGGTTACTGAATCCATACTGTATTTTCTCATTTATTCTTCCTAAGTATAAAGAGGATCATGCATTACAGTGCAGTCTTTATATTGAATCTTTATCTTCGTCATTTTCATTTTCATCAAGATGTGTTAATTCAAACATATGAAATATGTATATTTTTTTTCTTTTCTTAACAAGGATTTTATTCTCCTTAAAATATTATAAAAAATAAAAATATATAAAAATAAAAGGTGAATATTTAAAATTTATGATTGGGACTAAAATACTATTTGAGGATTTTTTTTTTTTTAGAGTTTAAATTTTCGTTCACTGTTTTATAAGTATGTTTGTCAATTTTTTTCACCATTTGAAAAAGGAAATTAGAGTGGTGGGGTGGGGGCAGTCTGGGTTGGTTTTAGTCTGTCATCAGCTTGATTTGGCACTGGTCTAAGCTATCCGCAGTAGGCTCGTGAGCCGCGTAAAGGCCACTTGGCCCGTGCCTGTTTGGGACTCGAAAGTGGTTGTGCCTTTTGTGTTCTAGATGCAAGGAAGCTTTGTGGATGGTCTTCCGAGCAAAGGGCTAAGACTTGCACTGTATGTATGGATGGTCATCAGCTACCTCTTGCACATGGTGAAAAACAAGGAATAGAGAGACAAAGGATCAAGGGAAATAAAGGGTGGTCGGCAATCTTCCTTGGGGAAATAGTACTTTTAGGAAATCCTAACCTACGAAGTAGGCTCTAATACCATGCAGAATTTTGGTAAAGGAATTAATTATTGCTTATCAAGATAATCATATATAAATTATCAACATATTACTAAACCGATATACTAATGTGGGATTGGATCCACTAAGCTAAAATTCCTATTACTCTTAACTTGTTTAAAAAAAATATATCTATATTTGCATTCCATTAAAGGAGATTGCACTAAAATGACAATTACATAAATAAACTACTGGGAAGAGGGCCTCCCAGAGTAGGAGAGGAGGATGTCATATGCTGCTCCCTCAAGTTAAGCAATAGGAAGCAACATGGTAACTGCTCCTGTGGTTTGCTAGAGACTATATTTTTCTTCGCTATTGACTATAAAAAAATTCCACTCTTGGACTCCACAAATTCACCATTGCTAAGCTATGCACAAGGAATCAACATCCTCTCGTCTATATTTCATCAGTGCCACTTGACCACCTATTGTTGTTGTCGTCATCGATGGAGAGTGCTGCACTTTAATGCTGGGAGGAAAACTTCCTCTGGGAGAATTCCTTCTTGCTAGTTGACCACTGAGAGACCATCATGTTGTCTTCATAGGTATCAATGTGACAGAGGAGGGAGTTTTTGACCTTGTTGTCAGTTGTACTGCCACAACAGATAATGAGCCACCACCTGTTCCGCCATTGTCAGGTGCATGTTGATGAACACTCGTGTGGCTACATGAATGATTGCTAGTGTGTTTGATAATGAAGCCACTGAAACCTAACCATGTAGTGGCTAATCACGTGCCTGGTTGGGATGTTAGATTATGAAAGCGGATGACCCAATTGACATGTGCTTGCAGGCTCCCCATTAGATATTCCCACACATCTATTGTGCATAGAAACATCCAATGCCAAAATATTGCACTCTAGTTCTTGAACTATGTGTGTTTGATGTCAAGACTATAATTTTTCAGTTGTATTTGGCTCGAGTTATCATTGCTTGCTCTATTCCTTGAGAATTAATGAATTATTCTGATTGAAATTAGATGATACTTAATGTGTTACCTTGCAAGTTAATAAGTTGTTGTAATGATATTTACTGTTCTGTTGCAGATTCAGGACTTCACTTCGTATTTGAGACAAAGGGATTATGCTGGAGTAATAAAGCTTTCCGCGAGCAAGTCCATGTGGACAAGATTGCTCTTTATCCTCCCCTACTCGCTGGACACATGCTCCTTGCTGAGCATTGCACCTCAACCGGCGGAATGCCTGATTGCTTTGGTTCTGCCAAAAGAAACAAATGTGGAACAACCGTAGCTTTATATAGTGTAGTGTGCTGCATGCCTATATCTAGCATTTTGCATTTAAGAAGTATACTTAGGAACACTTTTTTGAATGCCTGTAAAATCTCTCTCTCTCTCTCTCTCTTAATTTTATTTTAATCTTTGGGCTCTGCTATTTAGCTTCGGGGATGGGCATCTGAGTGTTGTAATACTGAATTACTGATACCGCAAACAAGCCTGGCTGTACCGACGGTATATGTAGTTATGCGGAATGACTGATGTTTTGCGCAAAGGCGAACTTGTTGTTTGCTTTTGGATTTTCAATTGATGATCATCTTTTTATCTTTGTTTTCTTTGATAAATAGAGGGAAGCTTGTTTGACAAGTCAAGTGAAAAGTTAATAACAATATTGACAGTGGCATGAACTTGATAGAGCCAAGGACAAATTGAATTAATAGTGAACATGTAAGCTTACACTTAGGGTGTCCACACTTCAGCTTTATGTTGGTTTCTTGTGACTAGGTTGTAAGAAATGTTTCAAACTAATGGCATTGTCTTAGACTTGTGATCTTACGAAGTGAATGTGGAGTCATGCGGAGCTTCCATTAGGGGTGTTAAAAATGAACCCGAGTCGATTCGAAAAAATTTAAGTTTGGGTTGAGGATTTTTGGGTCGGGTTCGGGTGGGAGAGTTTCGGGTTGGGTCGGATTCGGGTTGATCTAAATTTAGGATTTTGTTAATTTTTTAGTATTAAATTAAATTTTATTTTGAAAATTAAGATGTTTTTATGTATATTAATATCAATATTAGTATAATAGTGATAAAAGTGAAAATTTATTAAAAAAAATATAGTGAAAAATTATTTTGAATTGGGTTATATGAGTTGTCTGAGTCGGATTAAGGGGTTTCGGGTTGAGTTTGGGTTCGCGTTGGGTTCGGGTTGGAAGTTAAAATTTTTTATAGTCAAGTTTTTAAAGTTTTTCTTATCATTTTGATGTTTTGTAAGTACGCAAATTTCAAGTCACATAACAGATGAAAGTGCAACAAATGTTAAATTGTAAAGTCCAAGAGAATTGGAAGATAAAAGGAGCACAACAGGTGACATTGTGGAAGAGATCGAGACACACTACTTCCAAACAGATGAGAAAGATCTAGAAGCTAATCCTATTGCCAAGGAATATCTAGAGGTGAGGCCTTGAAGAAGGTAAATAAGATTTGATGGCGGGATCTTTTACTAACGAAGAAAAGTGAATTTTGAACGACTATGAGCAATTATAATCTTATATCTTCTGTAGAAAGTTTTCTCTAGGCTAAGGAACAAGTGTTTTGGGTTGTAATTGGTGAATGAGCTCAATCCTAAATCAAGTCAAAATTCTCTAGAAAAAGCAATCGATTAAAATTTAAAAATATAGATTGTCATAAATGCCACTTAAATGCTTCATATTAATAGCATTTCGAGTATATGAAACAAACCAAGTAAAGCATGAAATAGGCCACGAAAACACTGCTCAGTGAGGAAAACACATGCATACAACCAAATGGCCAGCCACTGCAATATAAAAGCAGTTACAAGTCACTATCTGAGCTAGGTAAATAGGCATTTCACATGTATATAACAGTGCAAAGTGAGCAATGTACTGTTAATGAAGCATAGAACAGGCTCTGTTATTCATGGAGCCTGCGTTGTGGATATCACAATCAGTTCCTACTAAATGCTACAGTCTAAAATATATTACATCACATCTGCGCTTTGCCCTTACAATATTCTACAAACTTCTATAGTTGGAACTCGACGTAACTTCTGCCCCTGGACGAAGTGATACAATACAACAGGATCAAATTACAGCGTCCAGCCTTTGTTTCCCAGTCTACTATCAGCGGAACGAAGCCAGCTAATTCTGAGAATCTCTAGGTCGTGAAATCAAAAAAGAAACAGAAAATGTAACATCCTGGTTGATGATAATTAACCTCAGATGAAAAAACACCATGGAAAATGAAGGACTAATGGCTGTGCTGTTGAACGATCCCAACCATGTGTTGAACAATCTTTTTCTTCATTTTGAAGCCATGGGACGTCCTAATCATGGGATTTGTTCAGTAAGTTTGGCACAATCCTGCACAGAAGCCTGATCATAAGGCATTCTAGTGAACCTGCTCATGTGGCTTGGGTAATGCATACAACTGAAAATTTCCTGTATCCAACGGCACACCATTTAGAGTATTCACAGGATCGCTAGCTGAACTCAATCTAAGATGGATTGGCTGTGGTGACGACATGCTAGGACTGATCTCAGAAGCAGATTGTGGTACAGGAGAAGCTGCCGTCTCAAAAGCTTCTAGATGAGAGTGACAGTTTTCCCTGAAGAGGAAAATATTATTGTAATACTTGAAAGGAAACAAGTTTGAACAGTCCTATATTAAGCAAACAACATGCTTACCCATTGCATGAGTTTTTTCCTTTAACACACAGCTCACTTCGTGATTTACTTTTCTCTCTTGGACTGGCAGTGTTTTCCTATCATAAGATATGAAACTTTTATGCCATTTGAAATGATAAAGTAAAGATTATTTGTAGAGCTGATTGGAGTTGGTTAAGTAACACCACAACTTACAATTGTTTTACTCCCTGGAATACCTTCGGGATTGCCAAGGATATTGTAGTTGTAGTGGAAGAACCGAATGAATGAATGTTCAAGCAACATCAAGGCAGTTGGCCTCTCGGCAGGATTCCTACGAAAGCAGGATCGCAGGAAATCTTTACCCTCATTAGACAGAGATTCAGGTATTGGTGGGTCCTTATGCAAAACTTTGAACATAGCCGCAGCCTGTTGTCAACATAACCAACTCATATTCATATGAACCAAGTGAAAGTACACCATAAAAGGTCAATCGGTCATCTAAAGAATGCAATTTTCCAAGAATGGCTAAATATAACATATTAAATCAATCTTTGAATATCTTATCAAGTCATAAATATAGGCATGATTTTTCAATTCCAGCAAAACATGGTTATCCAACCATCAAGTTTTTGAGAAGTATTCGACTTCAAAATTACAACCACTGCAACTGAAAGAAGCATGTTTGTTGAGTGTCCAATATTCAGACTTCGGTACATGACCAATCAGAACTGGAATATCCAGTGGGATTGTAATCAACTTCCAATGTTTTTACTTTTAAATGCCATTAACTGCATTGCAAATTATTATCATCATTATACCATACTAATTCAATCAGCTAGGTATTACTTTGAAAAGAAAAATACAGACTCCACAACATCACAGCATTCTCATCTTCAAATACAAGACTCCAGGAGTTCCTCTTGAGTTCATATGTCTAGTCATTGTCCTATTAACAATACATCTTTAATATCTTGTGAATATCGGGGTTCAACATATCTTGTGAATATCCAAAAAACACTCAACTACCTTTGGAGTGGTGTATCATGAGGTGGCAGGAAGAATATTTAATGTAATGAACATATCCAATTATTTAGAAATTTATGTTCATCTATCTATCAATCTGAATTATTCATCCTCTGCTAAAAGATCATGTTTCAACTCTGTTATTCTTTGAATTTAAAAACACTCAGCTACCTTGGGAAAGAATATTTAATGTAATGCATATTTCAAAATAACTACATGCTGAAAGGAAGTCACAATTGAGAACTTAAATTTGCTGCAAATAGGACATTCACATCTGTTGATGGAAACATGTTAGAACATCGACATCAATGTTTTTTCATGTACTATGGCATGAACAAGGAATGCTAGGAAATGGGAATACTACCCAACCTGTAGACACTAATCTCATTCTCTAGAATAATGAAATAAGTTTGCCCTTCTGGCTGCCTAGTCTAATCGAGATGGAATTAAGGATATGAAAAGACATGAAGCAAACTTGTCATGGGTTTAGAAAACAAAATTATGAATGAAATACTTTTCTTGGGGTATAGCCTGTTCTCCTAATGCCAGCTGCCAATCCTAAGACAACAGACTGAAACAGACTATATAGTGAAAAACTAGGATAAGATTTATAGCAAGAAAAGGAGGCCATAAACCCAATCATACTAGAATTCAGACCTATGACAGAGGAAATGAGCTCCGTTTTGTCACTTCGTTAAGTCTTTAACAATCAAAAATGATTTCTTCAATTTTGTAGAAGCTTAATAATAAGAAGAGTCAAGAAGTATTCTAGACAGCTTGATGTCATAACCTTCAATACAGATGCACTGCATAGCAATAATATTGGCTCCTTGATCTGACATTTCATATTAACCAACTGTGGTTCCTACTCGACCTCATGTTATATTAGCAAAGCCAGAGAGGATTCACCATGGAAACTAAGTTGTTGGATTAACTCCCATATCTACTACCCTTGTCACATTTGATGCAATTTTCAACGAAATAATGTAAATATCATGGGCAAGACTAGCAATCTGGAAGAAGGGCCGAGTTCAGGAAACGGCCTGATATAGTCAACAAAATAATTTAAACTAGCCACTTGTGGTTATTGGATCCTTGGACTCTTCATTATGCTGTTCAATATATATGTTGCAGTTCCAACTGTAAATTTGCTTGTTATTATTATGCCCTATCAAATATGAACACCAGAAAAACAAATCAATTTCGTAGCAATCATTATGGGAAAAGGAAGTCCATAGTACAAAGTCATGTTAATCCAGGTACAAACTGTGGATTGAATCTGTATATTGAGTCCAAATTATCTTTACAAACATTTGCAAGCTTACATATGATGGTTTGACTGGTGAAATTCATAAAGTCATAAATCTAAAAACAAAGAAAAATAGAGCATCTAACCACAAATAACTAGCAGTGTTCAAGAAAATCTACCCCTTCTAAACCATTCCAAGGCTGTTTTCCTGTAAACATCTCAATAATAGTGCATCCCAAACTCCAAATATCAACAGCAAGATCATAGCCAATATCCTTGTTCAGCGTTGCTTGCATAACCTAAATAGAGGAAATAGGTTAAAGAATTAAAATTGATGTATATTAAGTGAGCATGCAAACATAGGATAAATAGTCAAGTAGTTGAGAGCATGCAAACAGAAATTTTGTGTCGATCAATTTTGAAAGAATGTTTTTGAATTGCTTTCATAAAAAAAACAAGGTTTTACCTGGTTTCATAACAGGGTTGATAAATGCTACAGAAACAAATATAGTCCCATGTCAAATGGGTGTGAAATAAACAGAAACAGGAGTAGCCACATTCAAAACAGGTAGAAATATTTGGTGAGAAAAGATGAGCACTCAGTTTAAGGTTGCAAATTCTCAGGTGCTAAAATGAAGGGCCCAAAAAAAAAAAAGAAGTCCTATAAAACTTTCAGAATTTTTCCATTGGCGTTCCACAAGAATTTGAAGTTGAAAAGAAAAGACAACATACAGCTTAACTTGTAAGCAATTATCAAATACAGGAGAGAATCAGAAGGCTACCAGTACTAAAATCCTTATGAGATTGTACAGTTCCAAGTATGATTGGTAAACTTGAATAAGAAAAAAGTTGGCATTTGCTTGAGGAATATGCTTGGACATTGGGAAAATTAAGAGCAGGAACATCACATTGCTCTTTTAACCGAGTAGCTTCTAAAGCAGGCAAATAAAATTCTTGATACACCACTGAAGTACTCTCCGCCCCAGCTGCTCTGCCAATGTCAGCTGGTTGGATTTCCTCCTTTACTTCAATCCCAAAACCTGCACTTCCTCTTAGCCTATGCTCCTCCATCAGGACTTTGAGGCTGTTTGACCAGGGCTTTTTGCGCATCCCACTCAAGCATGTTGACACCTGTTTCCCCACTGAGCCTTGGCTCCTCGCTGTGCCCCTCCTGTGATGCATTGGTGTTCAGGATTCTCAGCAGCATGTGTTGTATCCTCACATCAATAGGCCAAATCAACATCCCTAACGAGGAGTCTACAATTCCTTTGGTAAATGAATGACAAAGTACCAGAGAAGATGACGATGGAATGCCGACAACTATATCTTAGCCTAGGAGCACTTCCTGCCTCAATGCCCTCAATCTCATTTTCATCCTCCTATAGAATGGAGCCATTCTAGTAGACTGCTGAAACATTTTCCCCATAGCAGTTGCTATATTGTGTGGCCATGGCCCATGGAATGTCAATCAAAGCCCTCACCATTCTTTATTCTCGTAATGCAAGCCAGCAAATTTGGCACCAATTTCTTGGACACTGTGCCCACTAACAATGGGAACCTTGGGTCTGAAAGTGTCTTCCTCCAACTAACAGTGATGGATTTTGCTTCATTTGTGAAGGCTTCAGAATCAAGAGGGTAAGCTATTGCTCAGCAGTGCTTGTATGCCTTCTAGTAGTAGTTGAGGTGGTGGTGAGTGGTTGGCTAGGCATTGTCCATGTTATTAGCTTGTTGGCTGGTCCTGGTTAGCTATATAGTGTTGGGGCAATTATGCCTAAGTGGTCGAGTCCGACCAACTTGTTAAGTGGCTATGTGGGTAGTGACCATATGGATGGTTTTGATGTGGTTGGTAAAGAGTTTAAATTAGATTTAATTTATTTTACTCTAATGAGTGTCAAGTGTAGGAAGTAGACAAGGAATTGAGGGTACAAGTTGGAATAGACTAAGTAGGTCTCGGGCCAGTTAGATAGTTGGCAAAAAGGAAAAATACAGGAGCTACTTGGTAAATGGAAAAGTACAAGTAGGCCAAGGAAACTGGAAACTTAGCTAAGGAAAATGTTCAAGAGGTGCTTGACATATAAAGAAGACGCGGATGTAAAGATTTTCTGACAAGTTGTAGAAGACCAGGATAAAGAATGATGATGTCAAGAGGATGTTGGTTGGATGGCTCAAAGACTTTAGATCAATAAGAACTTGAGGGTGAAGAGCACTGTCGACATAAAAACATGTGAGATGTTATAGGTGAATGTAATTTTTTTTATGTAGGTCTACATATACTCAACCAAGGTGTCCCAGGTCAAACTTAATGAGCAATCTCGAAGTAGAACATATTGGGTTGACAATTTAGTCAGCTAGGTAGTTGACTATAGATGGTGTGCTCGTGAATAGAAACGTTCAGTTCTGGCTTGAATTGACTAAAATTCTTGAGTTGACTGAGTAGTTAACTTATTAGAATTGAGTCAAGTAAAATAATCTTAAGTCAACTCAAGAATTTTTCTTTGTAGAATAAGATTTGCAGCAGAATTTAGTCAACCAGGATAAATGGAGTTGACTAGGGTCAAGTCTACAGTGAAACATCATGGATTTATCCAAGGTGAATTACTAGAATTCAAGTTGAATAAAGACAAAGCCGTTGAAAACCAAAAAGTTTATCCAGTTGGGTCGATTAATGCCAATTGAAATTTATTGATGAAGATTTGAAGTCAATTGGAAGGATTTTGAATCAACTGAGGAAGAAATATTCACTGCAGATAAGCTTCTGAGATTGGCTTTTCAATCGACTGATGAACAATTTGACTCAACTAAAATCATCTAGACTGTGACTATAAATAGGAAAGCAAGACAACCTTGAAGACAGTCACCTAATTCCCATTGCCCCCACCCCCTCCTCTAGTCGCACTAATCCTAACACAGAGTGGCTAATAGGTGGCATGTCATTGTCTTGGGGTTATTTTCTAATGGTTTTTTGGTTCCCTACAATCCATGTTTCTATTTTCGCCTAGTCTTGAGACTCCTTTTGTTTAACTTCTAGATTGTGTAATTTAATCAACATACGGTGTGCTACAAAAAATCTATTACTCAGACACCATAAGTACAAACATCTAACGTGGGTGTAAATCTAGAATCTAGCATTCAACGCAATTATTTCTATATAAGATTATTTATCCATTCTTTCAATGGATATAATGATACAGGCAACTAAGTACATACTGAATCCATCAAGGTTAGTTGTATGCACATTCTCATAGTCATCAACTATATGTGCGGGTAGTCACCAATTCTTGTTTTAGGAACCTTGAATTAACAAAACTTAGGATTTTAATTGTGAGGATCTTAGGAATTGTTTACTTGGAGAGAAAGCTAGGAAAAACATAAAATATAAAAAGTAGTTGAGATGACTTAAAACATCTTGTTACTTGGATAGTAAGTTTAGGAATGAAAGAAAATTGAGACATTAAAACCATGAACATTCTTCCCAATTCAATCATCCCATAAGCAGGAAGAAAGTAGATAGCAAGAGATCTAAAACCAAAATGGCCAACTTATCCCTTTTTCTTATAAGGCATGATTAACATCATAGGTAAAACTATAATTATCTATTTTCATATTTCTATTTTTTCTATTTCTTCTTAATAAACAACATAATTATGCAAAATTCTCAAAGATCCCATTGTCATTATTCCCCAGTAAACAACATGAGGTTGAAACAAATAAAGGTTTCTTCCTCATCTATTATCTATCTTCTTGTATCTAGCTTCCTAGTTTTTTCTCTTTCCAAGCATACAGAGCCATAGGATGCATGAATGTGATACAAGACAAGCGGATCAGACTTCACTCAAAAATTTTATACTAATAGGAATCAACCAAACTAGGAAATAAATCAAATTACAAATCAGCAAAGAAACTAAATTAAATTAAATTTCTACCAAAAGCTTCCCTATAATCCTAAAACTATTGGAAGCAATGGTAAATTTCAATCAGAGAAGAGAAAGCTTTCCAATTTTTGTTGTATTTTCTGGGTAATTGAGTGCTCGAACATGGCAATGGAATGGGAATGGGAATGCTTGTGTCCATGATGATGTCCCTGATCAGGGGTCAGACCAGGCAAAGCAAAGATGGGATCAGATGCACCAGCAAGGTGCATTACGCTGCATTGATGGGCTGGAGGTTTGGAAAAGCAGTGCAGGGGGCAGAGACCTCAGCTTAGCACATTGGAGAATGAGGCCAAGAAGGCTTTCCAGCAGCTCATGCTTCAGGTAGCTTAGGCTGCCCAATTTCTGTTTTTCGTTGTTCATAGACTCTCAGTACTTTCAGATGGGAAATTGATATTGGTTAGTATTTGAATTTCTATCTTTTGACGGAGCTGTTTCCTTGGAGGTCGTGGAAGAAGTTGGCCTTTGTTGATTATTTTGCTGTATTGCTACTGCTTTGGGGAAATTTCTTTTAAAAACAATTATCAACTTGGAGAGTTTTTGACATAGACTTTTTTTGCACACTTGATTTTCTTAAACAGGAAAGCCTACAAAAAGCAATCTCTCAGATATTTAAAACTTATAAAAAATAAATTCCTAATTTGCATTAGAATGCGATAACTCTAAGATAAAGTTAGGTTTACCAAAAAACCAGATGGTAAGATATTAAATCATGTCAAAGTCAATATGATCACCCTGCTAAATAAATTTGTATCGATTTATTAATATAGATGGATCATCGAACAAAGCTGAAACCCTATTGTTTAAGTGCACCAAGAAAAAAAATCCATTAAATTCTGATTCTTACACAGACCACAAACCAACTAACAGTAACTATTTCATATTCACTATCTCCTCCTATCTAATAAAAAAAGAAAGAAATATCAAAGTCAATAACAAAACAAACAGAAAATTATCACAATCAAGAAAATTACCTCTGGAGCCATCCAATATGGTGATCCTTTTAATGAAAGAGCCCCTGCCGCACCACTCAACTGTTCAACAGGACAAAAAAAGAAATGTTAGTCACATCTGCATAAGCAAAAGACATGCAAACAAACAAAGAACATTGAACAATACTTACACAAAAAGATTTATTTGCAAGTATCCACTCTGGGTATCAAGGTTCATAGGCATTAATGTACATACCAAGATACATAATTACATAGAACATGAATGAATGCAAGAGAAAACTGAGATTAGTGCTAAAATCCTGAAGTACATTATTTATTTGGTTAGGGCTAAAATCCGAAGCACATTACGGCATTACATATTTCTTGGATATAGTAAAACAATAATCAGACTAGTGTGTTTTGAGATCAAGAAATAAAGGGTCTCTTTTTTTTTTAAGTTATTTTATCTAAGACAATGTGATGCCAATTGTTTTTAAATTAGAAAGTTCTAATTTGGAATTTATAAAATAGGATTTTTTTTTAAATAGGAATTTTATAAAATAAATTATTATAGGAATTAGTATTTGTTTACCAACTAATTAGATAATGATTACTTCTTGTCTAATTTTTAAAGAAGGTCAGTGTTGGTCCTTCAAAAGAGACCCTGATCCCTTTATTTGTTTTACTTGTAGCTAATAAAATTTGAATTCACTTTGTTAGTTTAAATTTCTTTGGTGTAAAATTATGTATCTCTCATGCTACATCAATTTATATTAGAGCCAAAATTTTAAAACTGCCCCCAAAAGTGCTTCATCCTGATTTCTCTGGCATATAACTCATGTTTACTCCTACGAAATTGGATTCCAAATTTGGCAACTGCTACTTCGCTCATCTTCTCTCTCCTTCCCAACACACCTCGAGAGACCTACTTGTTCTAGGCAAGTAGCTTCCACGCCCATGTGTCATTGCTTCACCAACACCCATAAGTGCTGCCGCCACCTAGTTGCTCATTATCCCAACCACCATTAGCAAGATAGAAGAAAGCCTCTTCATTATGTTGCTACCACCCAGTTCGATGATACTCACTTGCAATTAGTCTCACGGATTGTGAACACTTAATCTACACCGCTAGAACCAGCTCAAGCTATCACTCATAGAGATTGGCATTAGCATGTTGTCGCAGCATCAAATCCAACTACTAAACAAAGTCTCTTCTCTTGTGATAAGCTATGGTTAACTTGTCGATGGCATCTTCTTCAACTGTAGACTCCATCTCCTATCTGATCTATTTTGTTGTCTAGTCACAAAAGCACAAAATCCTCCAACAGACACAAGGTAGAAAATAAATCCAGACAAATAAATACGTAAAAACAGTGAATAGAAACGCACATGTTTTGCCATCCCAAAATCGGCCAACTTGACAACACCATGTACATCAACAAGCAAATTTGCTCCTTTGATATCCCTGCACGTGTTGGTATTCTTTAGATTAAGCAGAGTCATCTATTGCTGGAAAATCTCAATAAGCAGTAGTAGAAACACACTACAGAAGATGAGAGCTAAAGAACAAATATATCACATATATCGTATTTTCTTATAGCTGTGCAAACAAAAATAAAACCAATTAAAATAATCTGAATAAGCTTAATTCATGAAAATATGAAAGCTGATCAGACAATAAAAAACATTGACTATAAACCAGCAAGATAAAGTAATAAAGGACAGACCAATTTAAAAGCCAATATAACAAAGCAAATTCTTAAAAGAAATCTCAAACAGCATGTAGCAAGGTTTGAAATCTCGACCCGTGCTAACAGACCGGAACGATATAGTTTTAGTATCGTATCGTGTCATGCTGATATAGTTTCGGTATTTTTAAATATAAATATAAATGTATATTAATATTTGAATATTAAAGATTTTTTATATTTTGAGATGTGGAATTTATATTTTAATATTTTCTTATAAAATAATGCCTATTAAATTTTTATAAAAAATAAGTAATCCTTAAAAATCAAAACTAAATTTAAAATTATATAATGATTTTAAAAAATTAAAAATTTTTTTATATGTATTTGTAAATTTTTAATTTTAAAAAATTTAATTTTAAATTATTTTATAAATTATTTATTAAAATTTAAAATTATTTAAAAATTTTGAAATATTTTTAATATTTTATAATTATTATTAGTAATAGTTTATTTATAAAAAAATAGAAATTTAAAAAATTAACTAAATCAAAAGAACTTATAAAATCGTGGTTTCGGTGACTCATGAAAACCATCACTACATCGCGATCACTGTGGAGGATTTAGAAATATATAATATATTTTATTCAAATTTTTGAGAATTTTAAATTAATTTTTATATTTTTTTAATGGGATAATTTAATTAGGATTTTAAAAAATATATTTGATTATTTATTTAAATTAGAGATAATTACATCATTAAAAATAATAATAACATAACTAAATAAATAAATACAATTTTTATTATATATTTTTAAAATTAAAATAAATAAAATATTTAATTAATTAGCTAATTTTATTAGGATTAAGCCGCTTTAGATTATTCCCATATCTCTGGGAATTGTTTTAATTAAAAAAAAACATTTAATTAAAAAAATTGATCGCGACGCCAAGCGCGTTGGGGGGGGGGGGGGGCTCGAGCACCAGGGTCGCGCGACCAAGGGCGTCACGCCGCCCCTCCTGCGACCACGGGCGTAGCGACGCCTCTATGGTTGCCACAGAACTGGTGTCGGGTTCGTGCCGATCGGCGGGCGGAACAAACTGTTTCGCACGTTTCGGCACGAAATCTCAATTCTGCAAGTAGCATACATGTTTCCCCATTGCTGCAGCTTAAAAAAGCATGATCAATTAAGGAAAGTGGGATCCAAAGGACTCAACTGAGGCAAAGCATGAAAGGAGGCAAGCCAGGTCACATTCACATAGGAGAGCTTGCAATAAATAGAAGTGCAGTTGAAAAGATTCCACAAGGGAGGTCGTATGATCTCAGGCTAAGGGAAATACCTCTGTAAACCCAAAAAGGGTGCTCTAATACCATGTAGAATTTAGAGAAATAACCATTGTACTTCATCATGATTAAAGGAAATACCTAGCGAGCATTCACCTATGCATATCGCAGAAAGATTTGCTCTCTAGGAATGCATTTATATATACTACTTTACACATTATTCTCAAATTGCAGTTTGAATATAGAATGTCAACTTTTGAAGGGAAATGAGTGGAGATGCAACAACATGCAATACCATAGAAGTGCAAGAAGTTCACAGTAACTATAAGGATACGGACCTGTGCATTATATTCTTACTATGCAAGTAGGCCAACCCTTTGAGAATATGACGAGTGAAATTGCGGACAACTGATTCTGTCATAGCTCCACAGTGTTGGTGAACATATTTACTAATCGAGCCAGGATGAACATACTCTAGATATATGTAAAACTGATCATCAATCTGCATGAAAAGAAGTAAAAAATGTAATGAACAGAACAAGTTTCAGACACTAGCACAAGTACCAATGCTAGCCTCAAAAAGGAACTTACTGTTTCACTCCCATAATATTGGACAATATTTGGATGCTCAAACTGGCTAAGAAACTTTATTTCCTGCATACCAAGAAACAGAGTAATTTAAATCACAAAAAATAGGAAAGTAATAATTAAAATGATTATTGGCCTCTTGAATGCAATAAGTTGCCAATTTTGACACTTAAGATCGAAGGTTAGAGGTTTCAACTATTAAGCTTCAACAATCTAAGTTCTGAAAATAATCAAGCTAAATTTAAAAGTAATCTTTGTAAATCCCAAAAGCAAGCAGATAAAAGATTACTCGAGGAATGCCATAAATTAACACAGGGCATTGTTACTGTTGTCATAGATGAAAATCAAACCTGTTCTAACTGAGATATGCATTCTGCAGATTTGGCATCACCGGGAATTATATTAACTTCTTTCATTGCACATAAAGCTCCTGTGTGCCTGTTAAAACTTTCAGTCAATAAGATGGTAAAATGAGGCTTGAAACACCTATCAAACACATACTGTACACACCTGTTGGTGGCTTCATAAACATTCCCAAATGTGCCACTACCAATAAGTTTTCCTTTCTTCCATTGGCTTTTCAATGCCTCGGGTTTCACACCATTCTGATGAGAGAAGCCTGAATGTGAAGGAGATATAGCTCCAGGAGGAAGAGGAAGTGGGTGTCCATTAAAGTTACTGCCATTCTCATGAGATGCTGCAAAGTTATCTGAGAGCATCCTTGTGTTCAAAGGGGAAGAAGGTGCACTGAGATTCCAGGGTCTTGGGTCAGGACTTCTAACTGTTGGACTGCGAAGTGGTGAACGATCAGGACTTGGAATAATTTTCTCAGGAGAGAAGACTGGCGGCAATTCGGTGAATGGGATCTCCAGAGAAGACCAGACTTGCCGCCCTGGAGTTGCAATATTAAAAGTAGAAAAATCTACATTACTCAATCTTCGAGGACTATACAAAGGACTGTGCACCGGACTTGAGAACCCGCTTGTTGGAGCACTTTTAACAGGTATATTAAGTCTGAAGGCAGCAGTTCCATTATAATTTGGATCTTGAGATAGCTTTTTTTGACGTCTAAAAGTAAACCCATTTCTTGAGATGCCTGTGTGTTCTGAATTTCTTGACGAAATCTGGTGAGGCAACCTACTGCTAAGAAGAAAGTAAAAAAATTAACCAAGTTCCAAAAGGACCGCCATAGATTTAGCTTTGCAGTGCCATTGCACTACAGAAAAAAACAAAAAATACAATCTTTTCAGGAATGATATAGCATGACCACTGAAAACCAAAAAATTGCAGTTTTTCCAAATCCAAAGATGCTTCAACTTGCAAAATATGTAACAGAGAATCTATGCTCACAAATCCATAAACAGGAGATAACAGATGCTCAAACAGTGACAAAATGATTATCATGAAGAGATCATAACAATAGCTAAATGGAAAAGAGTGACAATCCAATGAATTTTCAACCAAAAAAAGAACAGATTTAGTTTAGGGCCACATACAGATTTATGTTCCAATTTTTTCAAAGCTACTCCCCAATCCCCATCATTGTTACTCTCAATGACCATTGTAGTAGATAAATCTTTCAAATTTGTGAGGTAAACTATGCTTATATTTACTGAATAAATTTATAACACAGGGATGATCCTTCATGAATGGTAGTATTTTCCAACAACAATGAACTCAAGGTACTGCAATACATCACTTTCATAACGAAGAGCAGAACAAAATAAGAATATTGAGATTGCTTACCTCAATGTTGTTGCAATTATAGTTTTCATAGTTCTTAGTATTAATTGACGCCATGACCCTATTCTTCATTATGTTTCATCCATCTCTTTACAACTACTATAGTTGTTTATCTATCAGCCTTATACCCTTTGCAGAAGGCTGGTTTAAACCTATTCATCAAATGCTAAAGCTGCAATGGGCATCTTTATATATAAATCTTTCACAACTGTAAGGTAGATAACTTGTGAATAAGCTATGCTTGATGAAGAACAGAACGAAATAAGCATATTACAAGATTACTTACCCCAATTGGAGTCACAATCATACTTCCATTGTTGTCCTTAGAAAATATTAAACAAAATTACTCAATTCTTCAATAAGTTCATCCACCTTTACTACTATTGTAGGTGCGTATCTGCCTGTTTAATTCGCTGACACCTTAAGAATAAGCTATACTTATTTTTTGCTAAAATAAGTTTGTGACCCAAGGATGATTCACTTATGAAAGGCAGGTATTTCCTGTACCAATGTTCTTCTGATATTGTGATACATCGTTGATTTCTTAATGAAGAGCAGAACAAAATAAGCAAACGAGTTTTGTTACCCCAATGTAATCATAATTATCATTCTCATAGTTCTTGTTAGCAGTATTAAAAATATTTAGCCTATTTTTGTATTATGTTTTATCCATCTCTCCAACAATTAGGTGTGTTTATATCTGCTTTATTCCTTTGGCAAAAGACTGGTGTTTTCATCAAATGCTGAAGTAGCAATTCAATGCAAAATTAAACAATTGTAAGCCTTTATAAGAAAACCATCATCAAACTAAGAAACATAAAAAGCTCATTGAGTACTTCTAATAAACAACAGCAACCAAGACTTTATCCTACTAAGTGGAGTCCTTATATGGATACTCTTACATCATTGACTTCAATCCCCTACTATATCATTATTAAATACATTTACAAAAATAAAAAATAAAAAAATCAAAGGATTCTCATTACAAATTCGAAAGAACTGCTAATTATCTACAATCTGAAGAGGGAATACATATTAACGAACTGCATAAATACTGGCAGAAAAAGATACCTCATTAACCTAGTCTAGTACAACAATAGTACTTCTTATATATTGAACATTCAAACGAAATCAACTAACTCTGTTTGCAAGTATCAAATGATTTTCTATTAGATCAGCTTGTTAAATTCATCTGATACATGCTATCAGAATAAGTATTCCTGATATCCATTGGTTAAATACTGATGGTATCGACACCAACTTTGATTATGGAAGTTCGAAGCTGCTAGTATATTACGACACATATTGGATCGAGAAGGAATCGAAAATAAGCTCACCTTCCAACTTCACTAGCTGGGAAGGCCCTGTCGCGGAGTGGCTCCATGACAGAGGAAACTTCTGTGGTCACATGAGTCCCTTCATTACCTTCTAATCTCTTTGTAAGCTCTATCGGAGAAGGAAGTCGGCAGCACGCTGAGTTAGGTGACGGGAACCCAAACCCCGAAGCCGGCACCTGTGTAGGATCCCGACGAGGCGATGCAGCTGCTGGCGTCGCCGACTCGGGCAAAGGGAGCGGACGCGCCGACACAGTCCGGCCAGGGTTGCTGTCTAGGTTTCCAAGGGAGGAGCGCGAAGCGGTAGGCAAGCTCCCAGATCTCGGGTCGGCGTTGGCGGAGTCGAAGGAACGCCCACCCAAATCGATTTCAGCGAGACGGTCGAGCTCGGGGAGTCGGGTGAGGCGGCGCTGGGAGTCGCCACGGCGGGTCCAGAAGTGAAGGTCCTTGGAGCGGCTGCGAGCGGATCCGGGAGAGGAGGCGGCGGAAGATGGCGAAGAGGAGGAGGAGGAGGGCGATCCGGCGCTCTTACGGTTCCACCAACGCATGGCAACGGCGAGAGGGGGCGACCATGGTACGGGGGCAGATGCCTGGGCGCAGAGGTCGAAGCCCTATCTATAACCCTAACCCTGATCCTGCGAAGGCGATGGCGTCGCCCATGGAGAAGGTGGAAGAACCCTGCGATCGGATAGGAAAGGGGAAAGAGCCAAAGAGGAGGAGGTGGTGGGCTTCATCTCTCTTTCTTGATATTTGTTTGGGCGTCGTTTTGCTACGCGACTTCGAGGAAGAAACTCGGCGAAGTCAAACCGTTTACCTGCCATTTGACGTCTTTATTATCTTATTGTTTATGAGCAAAACTAGAGCATTTTTAAAACATTAAAAGGGCTTCTTCTTTTTTTCCAAGAATGTTTTTACAATGTAGTCAAGCTCATATAATAATTTTTTTTACATAAAATTAAATTTTAAAAATATATTTGATTATTGACTTGCAATGAATAATTTAATGATTCCATTCAACTAAATTGAATTTAAATCGATGAGAGTTATTTTGATAATAACCATTAGACGCGTTTTCTCTCAATAATTGTGCATAATACTCAACATGATTAAGAAAAATAGTCTCTATGGTCTTATGGAGGTGTTCTCTATTAGATTTTGATAATTATTTTATAAAGTTATTGTATGGGATTTCTCAACTAAAAAAAATGAGATTCTCTAGTGAACTAATGTGGTAAAAAGACGAATTCGCTTGTCATTCTCTTGTGAACTAATGGGTTTATCACAAGTCGATACTTATCTTAATTTTTATGACCATGCTTTAAGATTGTCTCAAATTATAATTTATTAATCACTAAATAATGATTTTTTAATTAATAAAATGCAATTAAATATACTTTATTTGATTGTCTCTGTCTCACACTATGGATCACTAACAATAAAATGTTGAAACATGATGTCCTTACCGGCTAATACAGTTGGTTAATGTAAAAATGTACTTATTAATAGACCTGAAATCGATTCTTAGTGAGTGTAAAATGCTCCGTTGGTTGTCTCAATCACCTCCCGTGATTTACTTTCCTTCTAGATCATTCTCGAGGGACCGCCAAGATGATGATTTCACCTGCCAAATGTTTAAACATGATGAAAAAGAGCATCAACCATTGTCCTTAATTCACTTACCAAGGGCACGTCTCAACATAAATATGATTATTTTGATTGTTTAGTATGAAATACTTGAAGAGATTGTAAAACTAACTACATTGTAATTCCATATCGTATAAAATCATCAAGTGTTGGCTAACTTCAAATGAGAGACAATAAAAAGGCTATAAGAAAGATAGATCAAAGAAAGAAAATAGTAATTTTTCTGACAATTTTTTCCTACGGGATCAGATGTTTAATGTTGTCTAAGAAAACATATAGTTATCAAAATATTGTAATTGAACTTTTTCATCCTTCCATCTACAATTATTTTCTAAGATATTTTTCTTTTTTGTTTTTTAGTTAACACCTAGTATTCAATTTATATCGATTAATTTTGGAACGATCAATCCAGTCTTACAGAAATTTTCCACTGGCCGTCAAAATAATTTGAAAACACTCACAAGGTCCAATCTAACATTCTTATATCAATTGTCAATAAAAAATTTATCCGTTAATTAGGACTAAATATTTTACACTTCTGATTTACATGAGGAATTCATTTGTTCCATTTTCCTCATTGGCTCAGTGTCAAACTTCTGCATTGTCAGAGGCTTAAAGCTGGATGTCCTTTCACCAGTCGTGAGCACTGACAGATACCCCTATTTTTCACATCATAGAGATCACCGCACAATGTTTTTACTCGAGGAAATAGTTGATCAGCAATACCTGAAGAATGTTGACAAAAAAAAAAACATGTATATTTCAGATCTCAGGATGAAAGAAGACAGATGAGAATTTTATAAATGTCAATGAAAAATTTTGATACCAGACTTGAAACTTCTCAGTGTAGTTGGAATGAACCATTGCTTCACCTGTCACAAAACTTAGCAGAAATCAGAAATGTATCTTGAACAGGCAAATTCCATTGTAAGAAACTCAAATGAATCAAGATCACGATGTCATACAATTCATCACAGCCTCTTTCTTACATTCAATCAGCAAACATAGAGAGCTCTCTACACAACTTGCAGAAGTAGCTTTACAGCACCTGAGCTATCCTAGTTCTTCAGTATCTTTACTAGTAAATAGCATTATTTCCAGTTATAGCTCTCAGATTTTCCATCTTCCTCAAGACAATTGCCGGCGGTGTTAGACAGAGTGAGCTGAAGAGGACTCTGTGGCGAGTCAGATTGAGAAACACGTGGTCGCGAGGAACTGCTGTGTTGCTCCTCAGCATCAGGAACACCACCTGCTATTATTGGAATAGGTTGGTTCTCTAAATCTGAAGCGGATACTTTCTTTGCATGCAATCTATATTTCTGAAATGAGAAGGAATTCTTTTTGTTAGCGATCCAAGGAATAAACGGGGAAACGAATTTTATGAGCAACCCGACTTGTAGATGACTCTTCACTTCATCATTGGTGAGGCCATCCACCTTCATCAGTTCTCTGATCTGCTTAGGAGTAGCCACTGTTCGATCATAAAAAAATGCAGTTAATATTGAATTTTATGCAGTAAATAGAAGAGCCAAGTGTTCTTAAAGATCTAAGTTTATAAAACTTTACCAAATTGTAAGATGACCAAAAGATTTTCTAGCTTATGCATAATTGAGAAATTAAGCTACCTAAAGATGCAATTTTGCATGCAATTTTGAGATTAGAGAGAGGCAAGATCGGCATCTAACCTTGGACTCCGCCGAGCTGTTTGAGGGCGGAAAGAAAGCGGCGATGTAGATCCGGTGACCAGCACCGCCGCACTTTTCTCGGTGCCTGATGTTGTGACTGTGAGCTGGTGGGGTGGTCGTCCGTCTTCAACGGGGTCCTTCTGACGCCCTTGGACGCGGAGCCACTTACACGGTGGTCATCGTTGACGGCGGAGAGAGCAAAAGCCCCGCTATCCGTTGCTGAGGCATGAACGGATTTCTCTGGAAAGTCGAGCTTCTCCTCCTTGGAATTCGCTGCAACGGTGGACGGACCTTTGAAAGGCACAAAGGCGCCACCGCTCAATCTCTTCGATTCCAGGAACAAGTTCTCCTTTTTCTTGCGATTAAGATCTCCACTGCCCTGCGGACGAACAATTCCGAAGATTAACTTGAGAAACAAGAAAAGAACCATATTCTTGCAAGAAAACGCTCGAAAAAATTATCCTTTATACCTCAACCTTCTCAATTTCATCAGCCCTACGATCGTGTCTGGCGGAGTTATCGATCCGGTGCTGAGAATAACTCATCCACTTCATCGTCTCGACGGCGCCCCTTTCCTGCTTTACCCTCCTTTCCTCCTCTTCGAATTTTCGTCCAATGGGGATCAATTCTCCGAACACACGCGCATATCTATCGCCTCTGCATTGCTCAAGCTCCTTCTCCAACCCCTTGATCACTGAAACATTAGGACGCCAAATACGGCAGTTAAGAAATACAATCAATACAAAAGATTCCTCTTTTGGGTCTAAGAAACCTAGAAACCAACCGACCATCGTTAAGCAGGTGCATGCACAGAGGAAGCTCCCTCTTGAAAACCTCGATCTTCCTCCTCTCCTCCACCAGGCTCCTCACTGACTCCTCCAGCCTCGCCACCCTGCTGTCTCCGCTCTCCGTCTCCGACGCCACTTTCAGGAAACCGGCCACGGTCCGCGCTGTGAACAAAGCCAGGTCCAATCTGACCTCTGCCTCCGTCGATCCCATTTCTCTGTCCCGGATCCCTCGCTCCCCAGTGAGAAGACAAGAAGGGCATACACCAGCTGACCAGCGAGAGAGTGGACGGAGACGTGCCCCGTTTATACAGGAGAAACGAAGGCGATTTGGAACGGCGACCCGGTTCGGTCGAACCGGAGAGGCGAGGAAGCCGACGAGTCGTCGCGTAATGGCGCGGCGCGGTCGAGTCACCGCCTCCTATTCGACGAGTGCGGAATCTTCCTAATTCCTGTTCACACTTTCACCGCGTCATAGCCACAAGATTACCCACTGATTTTCTATCTGTTTCTAATAGCGAGTGCCCACGCGTTAGTTTGTGGATTTACTGTTGAGTTTGAAAAGAAGGAGGTGGGGGGAAAAGTGCACAGTTGTTAATGCAGTGCTGCTTTACAAAGTTTGAGCAGTTTACTGTGGGCCCCCTTAAATTAAGCAAATTATCTTGCTGATTAAGATAAGTTCTAGTTAACATTTAAGTAACTTTTACCAAAGTACTTGGTAATTTTCAAATCATAACTTTGCCCAATTGAGATATTGTATTTGCTTCTCCATCTAAATTCCTATCTCAAATCATTCCCACTTCACACTATGGGTTGATCAAAGTGTCAAACTACTCTCCCTAATTAAGGAGATGAAGTGCTATTGAATTGTTTGTCGCTCAAAGACACATGATAATTCTATCTATGACTTAGTTGTGAAACCTTTAACTATGATAGAAACTTCAAAGTGATGTTCTATTAATCTACTTGAGTCCTCGACCTTTGGGAGGGCATACAATGGTTGGTAAACTAAGTGAAGGGAGATTGCTCAAGTATCATAGCAACTAAATGTGATTTCTAGGTGAACAAAATAGTTTTAGTTTGTATTAGTCAATTGGTTTTCTTGTAGTTAATTGGTAGGTTAACTAGCTTAAGAGTCATTGATATTAAATGACTAATCGATTCAAGGTGTCCATAATTGACATGTTGAAGCCTTTGTTTATAAGATCTTGGAAAATTTTCAGCATCCCAAGCACTTTGTTTTTTGTTCTTTCTCTTGTATTCATTATCATCCTTAGGAAGATATGAGATTTAGCTGTGAGCGAAATTCTTATTCAAGGTTAGGCTTGTGATTGTATTCACCCACCTCTAACCGCTACACACAATCCTATATTTTTCACTACATATTAATTCAACATGATAAAGTGATCACACAAACATTAATATTCTACTAACAATTGTCTTATCTTTGTGATTGTGCGAGGATTTAGGTGTGAAATCTATTCACCACCTATATATAGTCGGACCATCATCATCGACTCTATTAGCAATGTCTCTTCCATCATGTTAAGTACAAGAGATTAATTGATGAATTAGAAGATGATCGAGCTAACTAGAGGATGATGCCTGAGACAAACCTTTAGAGCTAGGATTGCGATATCTTGACAAACAAACACAATGGAAAGTTTTCTCCATAACTGCAGTAGTTCATAGTTGCAGTCCCTCTCCTGAAAATGTTATCACTGTAAATCAACAGAGCTGCTACTAAAGCGAATCTAGTCGAAAATCCACTAACTCACACCGTTGATTAAATTTTGGCACGTTGTCGATCCATGATGCCTTACAGGAATCAAATGGAAGGACGACTACAGTGCTGAATGGTTTGTCAAAGGCTTTCTTTGTCAGTGGGTTTTGGTGGAGCCATAAATGTGTTGGAGATTCTCCTAATGGAGTGGGGAATCCAAGGGAGGAAATGAGGAGCAAAGTGTATTAGTGTGCTTGATCAGGACCAAGAGAATCCGACCAAACAATCATGGATTCCATCAGGAGGAAGAAGACAAGGAAATGGATGCTCACTGAGCTGGACTGGTTTCTTTAGCATGAGTAGTAGTAGTAGTACAATACTTTTGAGGGATATGAATCATATGATGACAAACAAGCTGCCCATGGTTTAGGCAAAACAGTAGAGAGAATTGGGATAAAAGAGCAGAGCAAGAGAGAGACAGGATGAAATGATAGAAGGTTTAACTAAAGGAAGAAAGGGATGCCTTGCTCTGTGATGATGATGAAAAGTTTAAACTTGAAGATGTTTGTTTCTTCAGAATGTGGGGGAATGAAAAAAGTTGAGAGAGAGATATGAGTCGAATTGATAAAGTTAATATAAAAAAACCATATTTTATTTTAAAAAAATTTTGTTGCTGCCCAGGATCGAACTGGAGACCTTTAGTGTGTAAGACTAACGTGATAACCACTACACCACAGCAACTGATATGTCTATTTTTAATAGTAAATAATAATCTTTATATTATTTTTTATTAAAAATATATCAGAAATATGCCCAATATCGACTTGGAATAATTTTTTACTAACAATAACTAATTCGATTTAACATCATACTCTTTCAACAGCATCAAACACCATTTTATTTCATCTTACAGGATCTCATCAACACCGTGCACTGTAACATGAATCCTACATAAATTTTCTCACATCACTTGCTCCTCTTGAAATGATATATCTGGATGTTTTCCACATCTAACTTCTTGAAGTTACTATTACTCCTTCTCATGAAGAACTCCCCCCAGTTGAACTCCTCGTACTTGGCAACGTTATTCTCATCCAACAATTCCTTCAATGGCTTCACCATCACATAGTGTGCAGGGTTGAAGAAGAATGGTATTGAGAATCTCTCATTAGTCGTGTTCACCGAAACCCTGTGCTCTGCACTCTCATACTTGTCATTGCTCCATACCTGAACAATGTCGCCGACATTGATGATGAAAGAATCGGGGATAGGCTTAACGCGAACCCACTCGCCGTCTGATTGGCTCTTGACGTCAAGCCCACCTACATCGTCTTGGGCGAGGATGGTTAAGGCACCTGGGTCCTTGTGCCGACCGACGCCAAGGGCAAGGTCGGGGGAGGGGCAGGGTGGATAGTGGTTGAGTCTCATGAAGGTGGTCTGATTCTTGAAGAAGCCATTCAGCCTCTTGGCCGGCAGGTTCAAGGTAAGCGCAATCAGTTCCAACAACTTGAAAGCTAACACCTCTGTGGCCTTGGCATACTCTTCTAATGCTTCCCTGGAAAGCCAAGTACACAGGAAATTAAAAGAATGATGCATGTTGTTTTACTATCAGCTAAGTTCCAAATGTATGGTGGCATGTTTCCATCGACTAAACATTCGACACTAATGATAATATAAAATCGAATAATTCATGTAAGTTTGCCTGTTTCTATCGACTAAACATTTGAGACTAATGATAATCCAGTATGTTGAGATGAGATGTCTCTATCGACTAAACTTTTGACAATAATGATAATCCATCATGAATAAATTCTTCAACCATAGTTTTGAGAAATTGTCCGTGTTTCAGTATTGCTCAGAGGAAACACACAACTATCTTGTGGAAATTCATAAGCATTTGCTTGAAAATGATTTTAGTTCTATGCAGTTTAAAGAGCATGTTGGCATGTTTCCATCAACTAAACATTCGAGACTAATGATAATCCAACTCAAATAATTCATGTATGTTTGCCTGTTTCTATCGACTAAACATCTGAGACTAATGATAATCCAGCATGTTGAGATGTTTCTATCAACTAAGCTTTTGAAACTAATAATAATCCATCATGAATAAATTCTTCAACCATATGTCTTAAGAAGTTTTCCCTGTTCCAGTAATGTTCAGAGGAAACACACAATTATATTGTGGAAATTCATAGACATTTGCTTGAAAATGATTTTAGTTCTATGCAGTTTAAAGAGAATGCATGAGAGAAAGCATCACAGGAAGATAAAATCAAAAAAGATAGATTACTACAAATTGTTTAAGCTTGTGAGCTTCAATTTTGCTTAGCATTTGCCCAAGAGTAGAAGTTGATAACTGTACAAGGTTTCATGATAGCAAGCATTAAACATAAAGCATGAATGTATAGCCTTAATCCGTTGATAAATTCTAGAAAATATTCAAGAAGACAAAGAAAATGTTCTCTATTTCATGATTTGATCTTCACCAACTACTCAAAATTCTTAATTGTACCTTTATCAAAAGTTCTCTCTTTCCGTTTAGTCTTGGATATGGATCAGGAACCCTAGCTAATAGTTTTTTTTTCTCCCAAATTTGTTGAATACAGAGGTGAAATTTTACCTAAATCCAGGCAGCGATTGGGGCCACTGGTTTCGCAGCTGGATCGGCCCATCGGCATCTTCGCCTTCCGCCGCCAGAGAGGGCATGAAGGCCGGCTCGTAGACGACCATGTCAAACACCTCCTTCCAGTCCCGCACATTCTTGGTGTTTTCCGCCTCGTAATATCCGAGCGGGTTTTCCTCGTCGCGCCGCACCCGGCTCCGCTCCTCCGGCGGCAGGGCGAAGAAGCCCCTCGCCGCCGCCCATGCCCTCTCCACGACTTCTGGCTGGACCCCGTGGTTGATCACCTGGAAGAACCCCCACTCGCGGCACGCCGCCTCCACCTGCGCCACCAGATCCTCCAACTCGGGCGGCAGGGACGACTCGAGGCTGCCGTCAAGGTGTTGGATCGGGGCGAGATCGATGACGGGGATCTCGCCGGCTTCGGACACGACCGGCTTTGGCCGGTGCTCGGGGGCTTGGACGAAGGCGGGCTCGAAAACCAGCACCATTCTTCTTCTTCTTCTTCTTCTTCTTCAGTTGGCTGGCTGTTGGTGCCCTCTATCGCTTTCTTTATCAGTTGCTCGACAAATGGATGTGGACGGTTTTAGGTCCCAGTTCAACATTTACAGTGATGGTATTTATGTACGTATCTCCATGCTGTCGGTTGAACGAATTACCCACCCTCATGATTGGTGTTTTTAAGTGGGCCATAGTAGGGTCCAAATGATGGCGACTGAATGGGGTTAGAAATTGTAAAAGTAGCGTTTTTTTTATCCGGCTCAATATATTTTGTATTTTCAAAACTATCTTTATTTTTTTTTATCTTAATGTATAAATACGAATTCAATTTTGATGAATATTAATAAATTATATTATAATAATTATAATTTATAATTATTACAGAGCATTTCAATAATGATCAATATGAGCACTTTATAATAAATTATATTGTAGAAATTTATTTTTATTGCTTTTAAAAGGATTTTTATATTAAAAAATATCAAAATAACATTCCTATCTTAAATTTTTATTTTAGAAATATAAACATTATCATTGGTTAAAACTATTTCAGTGTGGTCCCATGGACACCATTCATTTATTTGTTATTATTTTTACTGATTAAATATTTATTTGCTCATTGTACTCGTCAGAGGATAATACATAATACACCAACTTTCCATATAAAAATTTTGCTGACGTCAAATATTTAGATAAAAATATTTTATTAAATTTAGATATTTAATTTTTACTTACATAATACACCAACTTTCCATATAATTTGTATTTTTTATTATCTAATCTATTCCTTTTATATTTTTTCTCTCAAATTAAATAATTTTAATTTGCTCATGGTCTTCAGTAGTTAGACCTGCATCTGAATGAACTCCTTTAAAAGTTTGCTGACGTCAATGATATCCTCGAAACCAATTGACGTGGCATCGTCGGTCCTCTTTGCTCCGTTGGTTCGGTCATCGACTTAATCATGGAAGAGGGATTAGGACAAGCAAATTTATCACATGAAAGGTTTCTATTTTATCTTAGCATTTGTTTACGTTAGTGTTGTCTATTTTATTGTTGTCTATCTTAGCTTATTCCTATTTTTCGTTTTTAGTTGCTCAACTAATTAACCTTTTAAATTAAATATTTAATCGATGTTATTTGTTAATTTTTGCTACACGCACAATTGTGTAATTTTCACTACGTATTAATTTAACACGACAAAGTGGTCACACAAACATCCATATTCTTAACAATTATCTTACTTTTGTTGTTAGTGTATCTAATTTAAATTGACTAATTACGGAGTGATTATTTTGATTTCATAGAAATTTTTTATCGACCATATCAGAATAAATCAAAAAGCGCTCGCAGCGGATGACTCATCAACTTAACGTTCTTAGATCAACCGCTCATTAAAAAAAATTTATCTGTTAATTTATCAAAATTGATACTCAATCCTTAAATGTCTAAAAAAAAATACTCTATCACTACACCTTATCCTAGAAATAACAATTATCTTATCTTTGTGATTAAGTGTTCCATCTATTAATCTCCTATAGTTAGACCATCATGGATTCTATAGCAATGTCTGTTACAATGATGTTAAGGACAAGAGATTAATTGGTGAATTAGAGCTCCCAAAAGTATCACCACAGTTAGTCATCCTGCTGATTTGCAGTTATGGCTAGTAGTCATCCGTGATTTACCTCTTCCGTATTGGCCTGGGATGGGTTGACGGGGGCACTGGGTCGAATGTATTCACCTTTTGCCACAGTTAATCATCCTGCTGATTTGATATCAGATGGGATAGTAATTATCTTATGAGTTATTGAATTTTGTTGATTTCGTGTACAAATATCAGAAGTAATTTTCTATAATCTGTTAATTTGAGTAGGAATACCAGAAAATAGAAAAATAAATTGTATTGTCAAAAATATTATTAATCTAAAAATCTTTTCTATAATCTCAACTAAACAATTATTTCTATAGACTTCAAACTCTAAATTAAAAAAAAAAAAAATCCTAACATAGAGTGAAAAGATTTGAAATCCTAAAATTTTTAAACTGACTCAAAATGTAAAAATATAAAAATAAAATAAAATTTATTAAAAATATCCTAAATATTAAAAAAATTACTTAAAAAATATAAAAAAAAAATCGGATACTCCTGATTGAGCTAGAGGATGATGCATGAGATAAACTTATAGAGCTAGGATTACAATGCCTTACAAAACAAACACAATGAAAAATTTCTCTCTCACTAAAAAAACTCGTATTAATGATGAATATTTCCATCACTATTCTTCACCATTATTCGGGTTTATTGATGGAATTACGATAGACACATGGTGGTCAGAATATATTGGGTCATAGACAGTTTTGACGACAGAATTTACGATTCCATCGCCCCATGATTGACGACGAAATATAATTCCACAATTAAATATATCGACAGAATTTACCTTTCCGTCGCTACTTATAATGTTAGAATTAGTGTTTCCGAATTAATCATGGCGACAAAATCATAAATTTCTTTAGTAATTAGCAGCAGACACGTAGATTTCATAACTAGATAGTAAATAAAAATCTATTTCTGTTAATTTTATTATCGATAGAATTATAAATTCTGTCGGTATATCACTGTGAATGTTATCACTGCAGTAGTTCACAGAAACAGTTCCTCTCCTGAAAATGTTATCACTGTAAAGCGAAGCTAGTCGAAATTCCACTCTCATACCATCGCTTGAATTCAATGGAAGGATAACTACAGTGGTTAATGGTCTGTAAAATGCTTTCATTGCCAGTGCATGCAGTTTTTGGTGGAGCCACCCGTAAATGTATTGCAGAATCTCCTAATGGCGTGGGGAAACTAAGGGAGGAAATGAGGACAAAGTGTATTATTGTGCTTGATCAGGACCAAGAGAATCCGACCAAATTATCAGAGGCAAGATGTCTCAAAGATTGATTGATACAATTGATATCTATATAGATATTTGATGTAATAGGTTTTAAGATCAATTCTTAACGGGTATAAAAATACCTTGTTGATACCTGATCTTCCCAATCCAAACCTAGTTAAGACAACGGCTTCACCTTTGATACAAAGGGGAAGAAGACAAGGAAATGGATGCTCACTGAGCTGGACTAGCTGATTTCTTTAGCATGAGTAGTAGTAGTAATGACAAACAAGCAGCCCGTGGTTGAGGCAAATGCATGGTTTAGGGATCAAAACAGTAGAGAGAATTGGGATTAAAGAGCAGGGCAAGAGAGAGGTAGGGTTTTTTTTAATAACGAGAAATTTAATCAAAATTGAAGTCGAATATTTTTTTAACAATAATAAAATCACTAGAGATTTACTGATTTAATTTTTTTATTTCGGTTTAATCAAATAAAGAATTTTAAAATTGAAACTAAATTGAATTAATTGAAAAAATTGATTGGGATAAAAGGGTAATTTTTAAATTCAGTAAGTTTCATCGATTTAGTCAAATTTTTATCCACTCCTATCCAAGCCTAATAATTCTCAAAATGTCACTATCCTTCGTTCGTTGTCTTCATTCCCTAATCCCTACCAGGAGCAATTAATATTGTAAATTTATTTTTTTAGTTACATAACTTGGTGATAAAGTATCAGTAAAGGAATAACGATATTTTATTTTCAAACCTAAACCAAATGTATTTACAATCCCAAAATTAAGAAGTTAATAATAAGGAACAAGTATCTTCTTATACTACAAAGAAGGAGAAGATGAGGAAGAATTTCGGACAGCATGAGAGTGGCTGTGTATCGGAGCTTGGCGGCGGTGACGAAGGATGACGTTTACATGGAGAAGAAGCTGGTGGCCGCATCCTTCCCCGGCGGCGGTGTGGTAGCAGGGAGGAAAGTGTTGGTGCAGGTAGCACCAGAATCGAACTTGTGTTTTGATGTTATCAAAGGTTCAAGTTAAGTCTTGTTGTTATCTGATAAGCTGCTTAAGTGTGCAGGTTGTTTACTCAACCAAAAAAATCCTAGTGCGGCTAGGCAGGAAGTCCTAGTAGGTCAGGTGGACCGAAAGGCAGGAAGTCTTAGCGATCGTGGAAATCAGGCAGAAAGTCCAAGTGGGTCGTGGACCTAATACTTGGTGGCAGAAAGTCCAGATAGGTCGAGGACCTGAGATCTGACAGAGAAAGTCCTGGATGGCCGATCAGATGCTAAGCAGAAAAGTCCAAACAGGTCGGGAGGACCATACGTTTGACAAGTAAGGTTGAGGTAAATAATTGGAGTGGAGCGACGGAGAGGTCGTGTCCCTGCAAGGGACAAACCTAGGTCGCTGATCCAACTGAAGAAACCAAGAAGGTTTTCAAGTTGAGATCAAGACAGATTTCACTGTCTTACATTACTCATACTTCATTATTATTGTACTAATTCTGTGGTGCACGTAAACTATATTGTGCTAACTTTGTTTTGCAGGTTGACCAAGTTTGAGGGATCGGTCGACCACACCCAAGGATCGGTCGACCGAACCAGTTGAGTTTGGCACAGTGAGGTATCCGTTGATTCGTCAAAAGGAAATTTAGGGATCAGTCAACCGAACATCAGGTTCGGTTGACCGAACCATTAATGACATTAATTGATGAAGATCGGATCGAAGCAAACAAAACAATATCAGAGGATCGGTTGACTGAACAGGAGATTCAGTCGACCGAACAATTAATTACGAAGATCGGATCTCGTAGAAAAAGGAAAGCAACAAGGATCAGTCAACCGATAGGAAGTTCGGTTACCTGATAGGATCGGTCGACCGAACAACTTTTTAGTCAACCGAACGCTGCCTATAAAAGGACCTCGAGATCATAGCTTCAGACAAGACTTCTACTGTAATGATTCCACATTCATTCTTCACGAAAACTCTGTGCTCAGCCGTTCTACTACTACTGTACCTGCGTAAGCTGCTGCACCAAATCTTCTCCAACTTAAGCGGGTTTGCTTAGTCGATATATTTTTGTAAGCTTGCATTTGTAACTTTGTACTTATACTATCATTGCATATATTAGATTGTCCATCGGTGTGGTCAAGGATCACTGGCCTTCGAGTAGGAGTCGAAGTCGGCTCCGAACAAAGTAGCTGAACTGTGTCTCTAGTGTTTTATCTACTTTCCGCTGCAACTCTAAATCGACAAAAGAAAAGATTTTTACGAGCGATATTCAATCTCCCCCTTTTTATCGCTACCGATCCTTCAGAAAGAAAGGGAGAAGAGGAGAGGGGAAAAGAGAGAGGCTGTAGTACCTTAAGAAAAATTAGGATGACATTTTGAGTTCTTAATTTTAAATTAAGCTGATTAATTCGAATTGGGGTCGATTAATCAATTGATAAATAAGTCTAGGTGTAACACCTTACTAAATATGCCTAAATTGATGGGTTCGATTAAAGGGGAATTGTTAATCATATTCA
>JBAMIE010203056.1:0-10905 GCA_037177295.1 Kaempferia parviflora
TAAATGTTGTATGAATTGTGATAATGTTTAAATTTTAAAGTTAGATTATATATTTTAAATAAATATTATTGATAATTATATGTGTGATATTTATTATTTTTTAATTTTTATATGCTATTGTCCACAGCGTGCGACCGCGCGCTGGGAATGCTATTATCTGCAGCATGCGGTCGCGCGTTATCGATTTGTTATGACTTTTAACAACTTTGAGTTGTGCAGCATACGATGCGGGCTACGGATAGAATAATTGCGCACTGTGGAAAGTCAAATTTTATTGTAAGGACATTGATTACAAAGAGACTTTTTCATCAGTTTCGACGAAAGACTCCTTTAGGATAATAATCATGGCATTTATAGCTCATTATGACTTAGAACTACACTAAATGGACGTTAAGACTATGTTTCTCAAATGAAAATATTAAGGAAACTATATACATAGTGTAATAGAGAATTTTGAGTCAGGAGATTCAAAGAACCTAGTATGTAAACTAAGGAATTTCATTTATGGTTTAAAGCATGCATATCATCAATGGTAGAGAGTTTGATCAAGTAGTTTCTTCATACAATTTTAAATCCAGTTGATCAATATTTGTATATCATTCAGGGGGAGCAAGTTTATTATACTTGTTCTGTATGTGGATGATATATTGCTTGCAAGCAATGATAAGAGTATGTTGATAAAACTAAATCATTTCTATCAGGTGAATTTGAAACAAAGGATCTTGGTGATGCATCTTTTATCTTGGGCATACATATTCAAGGCACACACATGGACTATCACAAAAGACCTATATAGAAAAGGTGTTAATTCAATATGGCATGCAGAATTGTACTCTCGGCAACACTCCTATGTCAAAGGGTGATACACTTAGCGTATGACCTTTTGCCACCTTGATAAATTTAACTTGCAACAATGTCCACACTATGAAGATTAAGAAAAAGCAACAATTTCCCAATGCATCGACGTTAGGGAGTTTGATGTAAGCTCCAGTATGTACACATTCGGATCTTGCATACATTGTGGAAATGTTGGATAAATATTTGAGTAACTTTGGACCAAATCATTGGAAAGTTGAAAAAAAAAAAGTTATGCGGTATTTACAAAGAACGAAGGATTACATGCTCACCTATCGAAAATCAGGTCATCTGGAGATCATTGGATATTCAGACTCTGATTTTGTTAGATTCTTAGGTAGCATGATGTCCACCTTAGGTTATGTCTCCATACTGGTGGGAGAGGTTAATTATATCATGAAAAAGTGTCAAATATACACTTATAGTCACTTCCACTATAGAGGTCGAGTTTATCGTCTGCTATGAAGCTTCCAACCATGTGATATGGATGCAGAACCTTACCATAGGATTATAGATCATTAGAGGCATTGACAAGCCATTGAGAATTAACTATGATAATAAAGCTGCAGAATTATATACCACGAATAATCACAGTTCATTAAAATCTAAACACATCAACATAAAGTTTTTGATGGTTATAGAAAAGAGTTTAGAGTGGTCAAATTATGATAGAACATATAAAGATAGATTCTATATTAGCACATCCTCTTTCCAAGGGCTTGTCATCTAAGGTATTTCATCAACATATGCTGAATATGAGGGTTCTTTATTTTGATGAAGTACTCATTTGATAGGAATCTATATTTTGTATGATGTTTTATATTAATGAATATATGTATTTTTGGTTTATTATATGTACTAAAGTTTTATATCTGTATATGATTTTGACTATCTAAACATGAGGACATCATGTTTTACTATTCTGAAAATATGATGTGAGACTCAATTTTAAATCATAAGGTTGAATAATTATTTACCACTATAGTTTAGCATAAGGTTTTGATAAATATGATTTAGACCCAGTTGGTTCATAAAGAGTATTTATTGAGAATACCCACTTATATATCACATTTCGTATCATTTTTATATTACATATCCATATTTGATTTATATCGTTAATGTAAGTACCTTGGGATAATTTTGATGCGATTAACCGAGTTAAGTAAGGTCCGTTGTATCTGATCCTTGTATCTAAATGTGAAAGAACTTAGGAATACAAGAAGTCTAGCAGAAGGTACAATTAACGATAAGGATGACACGGGAAGTGAGTCGACGGACTCGGTGCATCTGAGGGATGAGGTATTACAGAAGAGTATATTGGTGGGCGAGAAGGATGTGTGCGGCACTTCCGAGGGACGAGAAGCCAGATCTGAAGACTGCTCAAGGAGAAGGCTGGAGTTGGGTTTGTGTGAGCTCAACTCTGGATGACCGGATAATCACCCAAGCGACTGGAGCAGCAGCCGGACAAGTCAACATAGAGTTGACTTGTCTAGGCACTTGGACCAAGTGCAGACGCCTGAACTCTAGGCGCCTGGACCACCCTGGGACAGCAGAGGGCGCCCCGTTGAGATGTTGCAGAGTGGATAACTTTTGGATCTACGTCAACAACGATCTAGGCTCACGGACCAGTCCAGCCGCCCGGGTAAGGATGAACTCCTTATCATCAAGTCGTTAAGAAGAGGATAAACTGCACCTGTAGAGGTGCCTTGGCCTGATCCAGGCGCCTGGAGACCACCACATCATCAAACGTCTAATTCTACCAGCAAACTAAAATTAGAGCCATAGTCCTAGGAGTTTAAGACAACACTTGATTACAAACATTATACTTTCATTTCCAAATTTTATAGTTTCTTTTTTGTACTTCGACTTCTGTAAGAGGCTTCTTCACCTATATTGAAGGAGAACCTTAGTGAGATTTCACTATCTTGAATTAGCAATCTCCCTAGTTGCAAACCAAGTAAAACATTCTTGCCTCTTCTTTATTTTATGATTTTATCTGTTAACTTAACTTGTGTTTATCTTTATTAAGTTCAAATAATAAAAGAAAGTTTTAATCTGTTTGCAGGGCTATTCACCCACTCCTTTAGACGACCTATAAAAGGTCATCAGTCAGTGATATCAATACTATGATTACTATTGTGTTTCTTACAGTTATAGTAACTCTTTCTTTTTTAGTCTAGTATTAATTGAATTAACGAACTAGATTCTTTAAAAGGAATTTTTTAACCCAAAAAGTTTTGATAGGTTGAGTTTAACTAAGGGTCAGTATAGCCCAAATGGAAGATTGAAGAATTAAGTCCATATTAGTGGACTTAAATCTCCATAGTGTGAGCTTACATTTGATTAACATACACAACTAATTACTATTAAGAAAACTAAACTCCAATTAAATAAGCTAATGCTTTAAGCATAAAGGGGAATATATATTACTGTATGTTGATTTAATGTGTAGATCCGTTAACTTGGTTCATTAGAATTAATAGATTGTTAATGATGGATGGACTTTATGTGGATGGTTCCTATAGGATGGGCAAGTTATATAAGGGAAGAAGTCTCTTGATTTGGGCAACTTTGAATTTGAGAGTCAATAGAGTTCTTCATCTTTCTCCTCTCTTCCCCATTGAGAAGGACTACGGATTGCCACCCACTCCTATAGAAGACCATTCCGTGCTTGTAGGATCTCCGACAATAAGTAAGATCAATGGCTCTTGTGATAGATTCAGGTTAGCCCACTATTAACTCTTGTATTGTTTCTATCTAACTATCATCAGTCAATAAAAATATATTAAAATTAATATAATAATAATAATAATAATAATAATAATAATAATAATAATAATAATAATAATAATAATAATAATAAGTTAAACATCTATAAAACCTACTCCTAACATCATCTTAGTAGGTTTTGGAATTTTTTTAATATATATAGAGAGTTTTAATATTCTACACAACTTACCGTCTACACCCCGTGCACACCCAAATTTTTTTAATTTAGAAATTTTATGTGCTTAATATATAACTCAACCTCTAAATTCTAAAGACAAAAGCTTATTGGTATAATCAGAAGCTTAAAAATAATAAACAAAAAAATCACCATGTGCGGCAACTGTAAGCGTCCCTCATTAGTTACCACCTATTTAACCAGGTATTCGGGTAGAATATCGATAGTCCCTCCACACCCTCCTCCATTTGGGTTGGATATCGAATCCTCCATCAAGTTTGAAGGAAATTGTCCTCTATATACCATAGTATAATTTCTATTTCTCCATTTTAAATGCAAACTTAACTTTAAAAAATACTCAAAATACACTTAAGTTTTATATTTGCCAAAGAGAATATTATTCTTAACCTAATGATCAAGTGATTGTAAAATTATAGTTAGACACGGTCGTAAATGCTCTCGGCTTGGCTATGAAATTATAATTGCCACGAATGCTCACAGTTTGATTGTCAAATTGCACTCCATCTATCCATCCTCTTATCCTTCTTATGATTCGATTAATTTTGAAATGATCGGCTTGACCTTATGAAAGTTTCACACTAATCACTAGAATAAATTAGAAAGCGTAGATGGATCTTAACGGACGATTTAATGTCATGAGTTTTTCAAAATCCCCAAATGTAATTTATATCCTAGGTGAAATTTATATTCCCACATTGCCTAAGAAGTCTATCCCACTTCTTAGCATTATACCATAGTATCGGGAACATGATAAACATGTTCCTTTTTTATATTAGTTACTTAGATCTCACAACTCAATTGATCCTTAGTAGACGGTTTGATTTCACATTTCATCCATCATGTACATCTAGAAAACATGATGACTACTAACTTAACACCTCAACTTTACCAATAGTTTAATTAATATACCTATGTGAAAATTAAGTCCTAATTATTAAAAAAAAATACATTCTGTCTTTTACTATCACCCGAACAGGCCCCTGGGGCATAATGATAAACAGGGTTATCTTTGGGCCCCTGGGGCACAATGATAAACAGGGTTCTCGATCAAAGAGATAGTGGTCCACTAGATTGACCTGTGTCAGTGAATCCCACATGCTTTCCTCATGCATGTAACATCCACTCTGCAGCCAAGGAGCCCCCTCGGCCCCTCCTCTCCCTCCACAACGCCAGCAACCCTGCCAGGTCGGACCCCCAACCTTTCCATAAACATCCCTGCCGCTCAAAAAGGCTGGCCCAGACTCATGCCCAAAAAATAAACACACCCCCTGCCACCACATGCCTTTAGCAGCCCATCCATATCGATACCATACATCCAATTGACCACGGTCACTTATCAGAGTTCGAGCTCGAATCTCAAATGAAACACGGATATTCTAGAAGTCGACTTAAATGTATGTAAGTTCCATTTTAAATCTATCGTATAAATAGACGGATTAGAAAGGAGCTTAATTATAAGTGAGGAGATAGATAGAAAGAAAAAAACTTCGTAAGAAAGTCATGATGATTCATGAATGAAGAACATAACAAAGTAAGCGACTATAAGTCCCTCATGCTCAGACGAACAACTAAAAGGATGAGAATTTGAATAACGGATAGTTTAAAAGTAGATTGGGAAAGGAGGGAAGGATGGTGATGAAGAAAGAAACAGTGATCCGCCTTGTGACACTTTGCTGGTGTCACTCACTTTCTTGTATCTGAGCTCTCATGGGAGATTCAAAAAGTTGCAAAGTTGCCTGTCCAGAGCCTTTTGTAAAGCTGGTCGCTCTGCAGGTAGCACAAAGTCACAAAATGTATTCATTTTTTAATGATAAAATGTATTTATTTATTTATTTTTTTTAAAAAAAATCAGGATTTCAAAAATTGCTGAGAGGCTCCTCCTCTATAATTCTTTCTCATTTGTCCACTTTAGCACTTCTAAAGTGATGCTCATGGCCATGGCTGTGGCACTCGCTCCCTGTGATCATCTCTCTATTGACGATGAAGAGTACATTGACATGGACTTGAGCTCCACCAATGCCGCCTCCTCGCCGTGCCCCAAAGAGTTTGAATTCAAAATGTGTCACAAAGGCCTAGGGAGGGACCCCTTCAGCTCCCCAGCTGATGAGCTCTTCTACAAGGGGAAACTCCTTCCCTTGCTCCTCCCCCTGCGGCTTCGCATGGTCGAAAACCTTGAAAGCCCTGTCCCGACAGCTCCGGAGACCCTTGCAAACAGAAACCGCAGCCGCAAAAAGGCCTTTTCTGAAAAATTGAAAATGAAGCTGAAGGCCTCTCAATCCTACCTCAAGGCTTTGTTCACTAGAAACCCACACAAGGCAGTAGAAGAGGAGGAATTGGCCTGCAGGAGGTCCTTTTCCGGGGTCACCATTGCCAGGAACTCGACCGCCAAATCTCCGTCGTCCTGCTCTTCCTCCTCCTCCTCCTCCTCCTCCTCCTCCTCCTCTTCTTTCTCGTGTTCGAGCTCGCAGATTGTGTTGAAGAGGAGCAGCAGCGCAAGCTCGGAAATGGAGAATTCGGTCCTCGGGGCCATTGCTTACTGCAAAGAGTGTCAGCAGCAGTCCAACGCAAGAATGCCCTCCATGGCCATTGCTTGTGAGCTTCAGGAGGGGCCAAGGCCTTCCAACAACACTGCAAAATGATCGATGTCAACGAATTTGTGTTCTGATTGTTTAGGTTTGTAGTATTTGGTGAACTTTGAGATGGATCTTTAGGAGAATGATGTTGTGTAATTTTCTTTTCAATAATTTAGGTGTATGAACTTTGCATGATTAATAGGTAGACTCTCTTCTACTTATTTTGACTACCAAGTAAATTAGAGCAGCTTTTATGTACATTAAAAAAATCAGCCTTTTTATCTTTTAGATGAAATGCATGAACCAAATATATTAATTGTAATACTTGTTAAACTATAAAAATTTATAACGATCTCCTGAATCAATCTTTTGAAGACGAAGAATAAATTTTTTACTTGTTGTCGGAAGAGTAATCACGGAATCGAAAAACTCTTCGCAGATCCATGAACCAATCTCGACCGCGCCTTGGATATTCTTCTCGTTCACATTGATTCTTGTTACGTACCCCCCTTGGATGAAAATTTTGAACACTTTATATAATGGGAATCTCCAAGGGTAAATTGGTGATTTTCCTTATCCGATGTAGTTAACATGCATATCATTGGCAACCTCAACTAATGCACGTTCCATTACCTACATCTGCCACTCGTCCATGTTAAGTCACCAAGGTTGATTAGTCACCAAGACTAAATCGAATCAAGTCACAAAGACTATAAGAATCAAGTCACAAAGACTATAAGAATCAAATCACAAAACTATATCAGAATATCCAATTCATACTTTGATCCGGAATGGGCTGACGGGGCTAATGGACCCCTGCTTATGTTAGCAGGCGGCGAAAATGTGGCAGCGGCAGTCGTGGCCACCTGGCTGACTCAGCAATAGTTAGTCCGGATGGCTAAAGGAAGGAAGGTCATGCGCCCGTCCGAACGAATATCGTATTATCATCGGCCCGTGGTTAAAGACATGGAGATCATGTGTCCGTCAGGTCGGGTATCAATGAAAGTAACTTCATCCTCAAACAGATTGACCATGTTGTCAGACACGTGTCTGACATCCACACGGACCTTCTAACAATATTACAGGTGTCAGAAGATGTAAAGTGCCAGGTGTCACCAATCACAGAGTGACAACTCATCCTCGTACACCTCGGGATTAACGCCTGACACTTAACTATAAATAGAGGTTCTCGGTTCCCGATGTAGGTACGCAAGATTACGCAAGCCATAGTACTTTCCACTCTTCCCTGATTGTACTTCTGGTGAGCTTGTCTGACTTGAGCGTCGGAGGACCAAACAAGGAAACTTCTTCTCTTGTTCGGTCGGTAACGTTATTTACAATTGTGGTGTTTATAGGACGGACGGATATTTCATCAGCAGTACAGGCAGGCAGCCGCCACCTCAACATCATTAAAGCTCCTAGTCTCCCATTCTTAGCCACCGTGTTCCCAGCGTCATCCGCCCTATTTCAGACAGGATCATTTTGGCGTCGTCTGTGGGACTCCCTGTATCTGAAAAGGAATGATGGACGAACCTGTACGCTTTACTACAGTGACTCTTTCACAAGAAGACTTGGAGCTCTTAGTGGTCGCACGGGCTGAGCGTTTGTTACGACAGCAACAACAACAACCATAGGTAAACGTTGTTAGGGGAGCTCATGATGATGCAGCATTCTCAACAACGGGGCTCCAGACGGAACCTAGGGCACAGCCGATCGGAGGAAGAATTGAATTGACTGTACCTGTAGTCAGCTTGCCCGCACAAGTTTCCATTCAGCCAGCTAGTCTCCCAAACAAGACAGGGCGGCTAACTTCGCCCGTTCAACGCAAAGCACCTTTCCCGGCAGTCCATCCAGACGATTCAATAAGTTACTCTTCTGGTTCTTCTAGTGCAGAAGCTGCTCCTCGGGAGGAGAAAAAGGGTAAAACTTCGAAGATCGAAGAGACGACTAAAGTGTCGCCGTTCATCCGGGCGATACAAGAGGCTCCCACTCCGCGCCACTACCGGCCGCTCGGCATAGCAGAATACAATGGCAAGTCGGACCCGGAAGATCACATTGTGAAGTTTGAAAATGCGGCAGATTTCTTCCAATATTCGGACAGCGTAAAGTGTTGTCTCTTTTTAACGACACGCTCGGGAAATAGTCAACGGTGGTTCGGCAGACTCCCTGCTCGGTCGATCTCCTCCTTTGATGATTTCAAAAAAGTTTTTCTGCATCATTACGTTAATCGTCGTCGCCGTCACAAGACCACGGTAACTTTGTTCTCTCTTAAACAAGGTTCCCGGAAGTTTCTGAAGGATTTTATCACCAGATTCGAAGCAGTCGCCAATTACATTCCGTCCGTCACGCAGGGACTTTGTTTCCAAATTGACCAAGAAGAAGGGTCAAGTGGCACAAAAGGCTAAGGAGAAGCCTAAGGAGGTCAACCTCATGGTGAAAAAGAGCAAGGAACACATTGTGTGTTTCTTGTGCAATAAGAAGGGGCACTACCGAAGTCAATGTCCAAGGAAGAAGGCTTCGGTCAAGGCCAAGGAGGGAAGCACAAGTCAAGGGGAGCTCCCAAGAGCAAACCCAAGGTATCATTTATTAGTGCAATCCCTTTGAGTAATGATAAAAAGCATGCTAGTTCAAACTTATATCATTTTAATGCTTTTTATCATGAAAATAGAAGGCATGATAGAGTTAAAAAGAATTATATTTCTTTTCATGCAAATACTACCACACCTAGGTTTAGGAAGGTAGAGAACAATCTAGGCAAGAAATCTAAGGATTTTAGAAACATGCCTATGAGGAGAAATGTCCAAGGAAATCATGTAGATTCCAACTTTGAAGTTTTAGAGTTGGAAAATCAAGTTTTAAGGTTAAAACTTGATAAATTGGAAAAATCCCTTAAAAAGATGGAAAACTTAATTAAGGGATCAAATGGACATAACTTAGGTTTAAGAGAGCAAGAGCCATTCAATGGCCATAGAGGTTTGGGTTACAAACCAAAGGGCAAAAAGAATGTGCCTTCATACAATAGGGTTCCATATGATTATGGAACAAATCCTAGGTCTAGAGGTAAAACCAAGGTTTCAAGGAAGGTCATCCCTAAGAAAAACCTTGAAAAGACTAAGTGACTAAGGCTTCTAAGAAGTCAAATAAAGTCACTAAGAAGGTCACAAGGGAAGTCATCCCTAGAGTTGACCAAGGGAAGACTAGCATGACCAAGGCTTCTAAGAAGCCTAGGAAGGTCACTAGGAAGGTATCAAGGGAAGTTATCCCTAATGAACACCTAGAACACTCAAGGAGCACCAATAGGCTTTGGGTTCCAAAGAGTGTGTTCTCTACACCCTAGATAAGTTAGAGAGTGTCGAGTCCTATTTGAAGGGTAGTTAACCCAACCTTCATGAAGTTGACACCATGGAGCATTTTCAAGGTTTTATTACTCCTTGAAAATGAAGGTTGTATGAGTCTACTCATTGAAAAGAGTAGAGCGTGCCAAAATGTGAGGTTTTGTTTCAATTTAAATTGGTACAAGTAGGAAAAATGCAAGAAAAATATCAAAATTGGTTTTTGACATTTTATTTTTGAAAGTGATGATTTAAGTGATTACTCTATGGAAGAGTAATATGTGTCAACATTTGATGAGCTTGGACTATTTAAGTTGGCACAACTTAAGAAAAGTCAAAGAAATGCCAAGTTGAAACTTTTGACATTCTTTTATGGAAGACAAGGGCATACTAGGATTAAACTTAGCTTAGATTTGGGTTTAAGGACCAAAACTTAGATGGGTAGTCTAAGTATATTTATTTTGTGTTAAATTGTCATGTCTTACTTGCCCTCACATGTCATGACATCATTTTTGCATTCATATAATATATGAAAAATAAAATAAAAAATATCATGTCATGCACACATACATTATGTAGTTTTCTTGTAGGATTTCATTTTTGAAATATATGTATTTGATGTATGTCATATGCATTTTTCATGTATTATTTAATTTCCTTATGATTAAGGACAACATGACATAATTTGATCAATGATATCCTAGGTAGATGATCATACCTTTAAAATGCCTAGATAGAAATGCATGAACCCTAGATTAGGGAAATAACCCATATAAACATCTCACAAATACTATATGGTGACTTGTATGTGTTTGGTGCACATTAGATATAAGTGAGATGTTAGGAACATGAACAAAACTCAAGATGTTGATTTAGTGCATCATTTGAGTTTCTAGATTCATCAAAACACATAGTTATGTGTTATCTAATCATTGGGAAAGCTAATGTACAAGTCATGTGCATTGAGCCTAAAGAACATGGTTGGAAATTAATTTTGAAAATCATTTCAAAATTAGTTTGGAAAATCTTGGTGAAGACTATCTTTTGATAGCAATCACCATTGTATAGTTGAATACATAGTAGGGTGAAACACTGAAGTTTTCTAAAGTTTCTAACTTTGTATCAATCTTTGAAAATATAAGGTATTTTCTTAGAAAACTATTTTTCCATGATAATATAT
>JBAMIE010203076.1:0-10900 GCA_037177295.1 Kaempferia parviflora
TTTTTTTCCTTTTTTTATCTATTTGCTGATAAATATGTTGCAGCAAGAAGAGCAGCTCCAATTCCTGATCCATCCACACACCTCCTCAGTAGCACATACCTGGCTACCTCCTCCCCTAGAATCTCCCCCACGGCTTCATTCAAGTACTCCCTGAACATGGAGTACTCGGTGTAGAGGCCGCCTTCCACTGCCACCACTGTTCTCCTTGGCTTGCCCTTGGTTCTTCCGCTCGCAACCCCACCGCTGCCATCGCGTCCTAGCTTCTTCAATATGCCTACTATGCCTGCTGCAGCTAAGCGGGCAGCTCGTCTTGTGACGATATCGCACACATGAACGATAAGCCGTTTTGCATTCATGGAAACTCCATACATCTGGTGAAGGCAGCACCAGGAGAATGGATAAAGATGTGAATAGTAAGGGATGGGGTTGAAAGGGAACTATCGAGAATGATGGTTTATCCTACTGGGGAAAAATAAACATTAGGTGCGATGGTGTCTACCTTCAGATGTTCTTCAAGAATCCTTCCGACTTCTCTCAAGTCGGGTGAATCATCCTCGTGCATCGCGGCCACTAGAGGCGTCCTGAAAGGAGTAAGTGTATCAGAGGATAATCTTGGTATACAAAACTAATATGCAAAATACAGTACGTAATCATAAGAAACAAGCAAGATTTTCAAGTCACTGGTGAAGGATTCAAGCATGAAGTGTATGGCAAAGAATTAATGAAAGCGTTTTTTTTTTCTAAATCATCAAAGAGCTCATTTTTCTAAAATGTCAAAAGGACACTTTACATGAGCATTTTTCCCTAAAATATTAAAAGGGCAATTCATCTGCCATGAAATGTAGATGAAACGTTATACCATTAATGTCTTCAAATTCTCAAATTCATCTACCCACAAATTTTTTTTATTAATCCAACCCTATCATAAAAATCATAATATTAGTCATTCACCCAAAATAATAACTCAAATGATGTAACTTTAACTAATAACTCGTAATAGAATTTAGCTTTTATAACTCTAATTGCTAGTCCCCTTCCTCTTAATGTTCCCTGACTTTCCCTCCTAGGATCGATCATTTACCTTTCCTAGCACTGTAGCCAGTCAACTCCACCACCTCGAACATCACCATTGAGATTCAAAATCTCCTTCCTCCCCATGCAACACTAGCCACTCGAAGCCAAACATAAGGCAGGTAAGCTTACTGTGGCGCTTCTTATTCTTACTCTCACAGATGAAGCCACTCACTCGACCTTATTTTTCTTAATAGTACCTATGTCATGTCAACAACACACCTACAAAGTCCCAATAATTGAGAAAATAACAAAAAAAGTTTTTAAAAAATAAAATCATACCAGAAAGATCCCCCTATTACTAGATAAACTTTGACGAATGATTCAAGAATTAAGGTATCAGAATCTGAGAGTATAATCTAACTTCTTCTGGCTAAGAAATTGTTAACTAAGAGCAATTCACATTATATTAGAAGTAATGCACCAGAACAAATCCACACTACACAGGGTAAACATCAAGGGAACATAAAAGAAAGTAACTAAATTATAGCAAAAGGTGATTACGTTCACTCTAGGCACTCCTCGCAACTCGTCCCCGGTTGTGTGAAGGGAGGTAAATCACAGGATCAGCTTATAGCCAACCGCCAAGTGGCTAGGGGTGGGAGGGAAAAAGAAAGTAACTAAAGATCCATTAAAGAGATGTCAAAGTACTTCCATGATGGATAATGATAGATAAAAAATAACACTCAGAATGGATACTTAGTTTTTGGCTAACGCCACTAAAATGCTTGTCAGATAGAATTCAGTAAACAAAAGTTGAAGATGGCAATCACCAACAGTTTCAGCAATGTCATACCTTAAGACAAAGGGCACTGATAAACTTTGTGCAACATCTGAAAGAATTTCAGACTCCTCTGCAATCCTGTGAAGCACTCTTCTAACAATTTCACCCAAGTACATCCCTGAAATCATTTTCTCAAAACCCTATATCACAAAAACAATATCAAACGCTTCTCAGTCAAGTTCAAAGTGTACATACATGATAAAGCACAAAATCTTGCCTGGTCATTGGGATTAGAGCTCTCATTATCAAGAGAGATGTCATAAGAAGTTTTTGGAAGATGTGATGACCAAAAATTTCCCCATTCCATGTTGACAACCTAGCCAATGCAATATTTTTGAAATAAGGATTTATAATCAGATTTGACATTGTGGCGTGCAGCATAAGAAAATAAGCTGAAAATGTCATGATTTGAATAAACCAATGAAAGATACCATGACACCAGAGTTTGTTAGAAGGCCTTGACACTTAATGATTGCATCAGTCCTTTCAAGATAGCAAGCATTGGTTCCTGTTCCGATTATCACTGCAGCGACAGTGTCCTCATCACCATAATGGCAGAGAGCTAGTGTGCCAACAGTATCATTCACCTGCTTAGACCGAAGTACAATTGTTTCAAATTGCATGAATAGAAGAGCCTGACCGCTCAACTGTAAAGATAAAGGAAATGAACAAGACAACCCAATAGGATAAGACTCCTTAGTTGTGTTGATCTCAAAATAACTAACACAGCAAGTTACAAAAACATATAACAAATGTAATTTTATTAGCTTCTATAAACAAAAAAGTGTTTATTTCTTTTCTGAACTTGATGAAACTAAATTTATTTCCAGAGCTATGCTGCTCCTCAATATTACAAGTCTGTATCACATCATACATGCATACATATGTATATATTGGAGATATATTTGTGGCCTTAAAAATGTGGACATCAAATTTGAGGTAACAGCATAAATTCCATGTCACATATAAAATTGGATAAAAATTCCAAGTTAACAATCACTCTTAACAGCAAAAATTGAATATCAGATGATTCAATTTTATCCTGAAATTCAAATTCAAAACTTACATAACATTAACTACAATTCTAATGACTCCGGACGCTCCATCTCAATCTAGAACATAATAATTATCTACATCCAAACTTGTACGCAAAATAAACATTTCAATTTACAAAATGTACAAAGTCATCTTGCCCGTCCTAATAAATTACATTCTGCCGTCCATCGGAAAACCGAAAAGACTGTTTGAAGATAGAGGGAAAAAAAGATTAAATAGTGTTCATGCTTCAATATAAAGCTAGCTAGGGAGACTAACAGACTCTGTACAAGTCATAAGATTAAATATATGGTGTGAATTATTGATTAGAAAGGGCAAATGATTTATCTCTCTTCATTTCATCCCACTAATATGATGATGTAATTGGAGAGGAAGTGACATGGTTTCTCTTCCACTTAACCAACCCATGTGCTGAGTGCGGGGATTTTCAAATATCAGTTACTCTACCCACATAAAAGCCTTCTAAAGATAGTTTCTCAATGGTAACTTACAACCTCACATCATCTAAAAACAAATGTTGCAGCAAGTTACATACACCATGAATATTTGACACTCTTAATAAGATATGTCCATTGTAAGAACAATGTTTATTCAACATGACGGAAATACATGTAAACTCTTCTGAGAATATTGGTGCAAGGCAAATACAACACCAGGAGATTATATGCACACATTCTTTTATTTAGTAACTCAAAGAATGCATTGAGATGAATATGGATATATCATATATCTACTATCAAAAGCAACTCCAGTTTATCTAGTCTTTGAAATATTTACAAAAATGAGTTTTATGAATTGTAATATATTGGCTACAATTGTACATACAATCCAGTAAATATTCAAGCTGGGAACAAGAAGGTTGAGAATATACCAATGCTGCAACCTGCATGTTCAGCCCAGCTTTTAACATGGCTTCATTTAAACATTGTGCAACCTCCCTTCCAACCTAAACCCAGAGTTAATCTTAGTTCATCCAAATCACAAAAATTTTGACTGCATTCTACCAATCAGGACAGTGGCAATCTTAGGTTAACAAGACATGAAATGTATCCACAAAGGACAACCATAATCAAAATGCCCAAACTTCTCAGTCCATTTAAAATTTAGACAATGATGTAACATTCCTTAAGCTCCTATACTCATTAAGTGTAACTAACACATCTAATTAGCAATAACACTTTACATTTGGTAAAAGAGTAGTTTATTTTCCTGCATTACAGAAACAGAAACATGAAATCATGCATTGAAGGAAATAGTGAGCAGGAAGCTACTTCAGATGCACAATGAAATAAAAAAACAGACTGAATAGCCATAATATACAAGCAAACAATACAATCTTAATACACTTGGACAAATGATCGCAGCAACTGAAAATTTGGGGGGTTTCTTAACTATCACAGATACATGATAAAATCTAGAAAGTGATGAGGACAAAGCAGAGAATCTGGTTCTGCCAAGATTGGGTATAGGAGTAGTCAATGTGTGTAGGCTTACCCTTGAATAGAAAATTTATTTGCTTGACTTGAACCTTGGTCTTCTAAGTTGCAATGGTCAACCTTACTATTGCACCAACTCGCCCTTTGGAAAATAGCAAGGCTTACTGTGAATTTAAGTCGAGTGTTAACAATATTTGAATTTTTAGAACTAGCCTCTTTTTAACCTCAATCTAAACATTATTCTGCTTCTCTGTTATTATTCATGGATGCATGTACCTTAACTCCAAGGAGAAACATTATCTTATAGCAACTTCCACATGGTGTTGAGCATCTAATATCATTATCTAACGAGACACTCGTTCATCTTTCGATTTACTTTAACACAGAAAGAAGTATAACTTGAAAACAAATAAATAGCCTAATCACAAGAATTTGGTGACAACAATGAAACATTAATAAATTCAGAACAACTTACATCATCTTTGACGGAGAACCCTTTAGTCCACTTAATCAGAAGACCAGAAGAAACAGACAGTTGCTTCACAGGGAAAGAAAATGTAAACCCGAGATCTTTTGTATTATCTGAAATTTGATCACCACCATTTTCTTGTCTTTGGACAAACTTCTTTAATGTCAAAGCAACAAAATTGAACAATTCCTGCACACATAATATGATCAAGTGACCGAAAAATAACTAAAGAGCAAAAAAAAAAGACTAGTAAACCACCCAAGCAGGATAGTGCTACACACCTCAATTGTGCCACTCATTAATTCCTTGGGAATTGGTTGACACTCAACTTTGTTATTCAATATCATGGATGGTTTACCACCAAGATGAACCCGTAGGGTTCTAAAATTATTAGCTCCTAGATCAAGAGCATAGTATGTACCTTCTTCACTCCTGGAAGGGAAGTACACAATCATCAAAACAAAACAACTCAAACAGAGATGTGATTGCACAGAGAAATCAACATACATAGATAGAGCTGGCTTTATGAAAGTTATGGCGACCATTAGTATTTAGTGGCGTCAATATGCGCATATACATGCACACACGTGCACACATATACATATATCATAGAAAATATAACTGAACTCTTCAGCATTTAGAACATCAACTAGATTTGACATTGAAAGATCAACAATATCGCACAATAACTTTATGAAATAAACACGGTCGAGAAAGTATGTTGTATTAAACTACAAGAGCTAAACTTCACTAGGAGGCAAAAAAGTCATTTTATTTGACAGGGGGACAGTTGTCGATGGGTGCATATACATGCACACATGCACACATGTACATACATCAAACAAAAGATGATTGAATCTTTCACCTTTCTCCCCAAGAATAACTCTATGAAATAAATTCTGTTTATAAAAGTGTGTCATAATCACAACTAATCCTCACTAAGAGGCAAGTAAAAGATTTATTATTTGACAGGGAGACAGCACAAGTAATAATCGAGGCTTCTATTTGGTTGGTTCAATCCAAACTGGTTGAAATGAACAACATTTTCAGTGCAAGTAATAATTGAAGCTTTTATTTGGTTCGTTCAATCCATACTGATTGAAATGAACAGCATTTTATGTTTCTCAGCCTCTTCACAAATGCAGATTGCATAAGCAGTGTAATCCTAACCGATGAAGTAAACAACATAAGTTGCATTATGGTCCTCAATCATACACATAGGCAGCCACATAAGATGCCGCCTGGACAACTTATTATAACACTGCATTTGTTTGACGTGTTTAAAACATGATTATAATTATAAAAGCATTGTAGAACAAAGTAATCTAGTCTAAGAAAACAACAATAATTTTTCAAGTTCTCTCTAGTCTTTAATTATGAGAGAACACCTTATGTATGTGCACCCAAAAAAGCAATAAACGGAAACTTAACAAGCTAGCTACGACTAAAATGATAAGAAGCCAGAACAAAAAACAGACGGACAATTCAAAAACTCGACATCTAGAATCAGTTTCTGTGAAAGTGGCTCGGTTCAATGACTAGACAGCCAGGAATAGTGAGCCAAAGCTTTTTTATACACACAACAGGCGCAACCGGCAAGAAATGAAATTCAATTAAACAGGCGCAACGAGCTGGGGAAAAAAGTGCACTTTTCCAGTTCAACAAAGCGCACAAGCAATTGCATAACCGCAATTAAATCCCAAGCCAAGATTCATCAGACAGGAAATCCACTAAAAAAAAGGTGAGACCTTCGATCTATTGTAAGGAGAAAACGGAAAAACTCTAATAGACAGATGGAAAACGAAACAAAGGAGAGAGATCATTCACCCATCGGGAAGTTTATCGATGAAGGTCAGCAACATCTTGAGCTTGCTACCCCCATCCGACGCGAGCCCTGCGTGCATCTCCACCGCAATGGCATCAACCACCTGACGCAGCCTCCCGACAGGGGTGGCGCAGGCCTCCTCGAACTCCCTCACCAGCACCACCGCTCGGCTCCACTGCCTCCGGCTCCTCAGCCTCCGGCCCACTAGGGCCGCAGCGATGACGCACGTCACGGCCGCACACCCCAACGCCACCCGGAACCCTAACCTACTCATCGAGCACGCTCTACGGGTCCAACCGCGCCACCCTTCTATCAATCACCTCATCCCCGACCTACCAAGTGGCGCCAGAGGAGGAAGCAAGGAAGAGTGTGACAAAACCCACCCGGATGAAGCCGAGGAGGAGAAGAACGGCGGCGATCAGCGGCCGAGGAGATCAGCGTGTTCGACGAAAAGCCAGTGATATCGAAGCAAATATCGAACTAGGAACTCGAGAAAGAGTTTATGGTCCCCTTTTGGGGAATTTCTTTTTTTTGAAAAATATGGCAATATTTCGTTTTAACCCTCCACAGTCTATCATTATATCAAAATGCCCTTGAAAGTCTTAACCTTCAAATTGTTTATTTATAGATGAATGGAGAGAGAATAAGAATAAAAGACACATAAAAAAAAAACTTTACAGATCATTTTTATATTTGTCTTTACTTACTTTCATAGTAATAAAATGTGAAGAAAAAAAAATACTTGGGTTAGGGTCTTAGGGATTAAGGGCCATAAACTTGGTAACTCATAGGGATATCCGATATTTTAAAATGTAGACGGATATTTTCATAATAATCTTAAATCATGGGGTGGAATGAATATTTTCCCTAATAAATGGTTATAAATGTGAGAGATCAAATGGACAGCGAAATGTGGAGTGCGCTGACAGGTGCTGTGAATTGACGGGTTTGCCCCTGCTAAACGAGAGAAATGTCGGATTCGGATCGGACTGATCACAGGCGCGCGTTTGACCCGTGTCGGTTGTGCAGGCAGATCGACGACAGCGACACACGGAGAAGCCTATCGGTTTCGGATTCGGATCTCCCTTTCTCATCCAGAATCCGATAACTGACAGAAGGAGTTCAACGTGCCGAATTATTTCGAGCCTTGGGTTAATTTGCTGGCTGGCTGGCTGGCTCACTGGCGTGGCGTGGCGGGGCCCGCGGGGACGGGTGAACGGCAATCGGCTTGCTGCGTATTTTATTCTGTCCTTTGGTTAGCACACTGTTCGGTGGGACCCACGGGGTACCTTTGTTGACACGGGATGAGAGATTTGGGCCCCCGTGAAGGCAGAGAGGCTGGTGGACGCATGGGGAGGCTTTGTATGTTTCGATGTGGCCTTCGCTTCGCACGAGATGTACAGCTGTGCTCCGCTAATAACCAACTCAGAGAGCGCGGGGCTCTCCCCCACGAACCCAAAAAGTAAAAACTAAAAAAAGTGGCCGCATAATCTTGCATCGAGGAAGATTCTTCCCTTCTCTCGGAGCCACTTGATACGAGATATTAGTAGAGAAATGAAACGTTCGATTGTGGTCAGTTTAAACTCCATAAAAGTTCATAATAAAGTCCGAAGGAGCAATAAATAGGCTGCAATATCATCAGGCATGACGATATTTGAAGAAAAAATTTCATCGTTACCGGATAAATTTCATCAGGCATGCAATATCATATCACCTATGAAATTTTTTATCAGTCACTGGATAAATTTAAGAAGCATAGATAGACCATAATAGATAGTCCAACATCATGAGTGGCTCAAACTCCGTAAGTACTTATTTGCTTTGCGTGTGAATCAAATCTTCATGACTTAGGAAAAGCATCCGTCTGCTTACCATGGTGTCAAAAGGCGAATCGTTCGTCCCCAACGTCTCCGTCAATCCGTCTCAAGGTCAACACGAAAGAATTAAATCACGAAGGTACTAGCCCAGACAGTGACGTCCGTCAGTTTACCATGGCACCAAGTCTCGAGGGTGAACAAATTTCATTGATGAGCTTTACATTTGGTGTGGCTGAAGCCTCAATCGTTTATCCAGGATAATATCTTTTTAGAGTAAAAACATATGGTTAAAAATCAAAAAAACATCCCAAATTAAAAAAATATATTAAATGAGTCTCTCTTAAAAAAAAATAGATATTCATCTGATTTTATCCTGAAAGTATCCCTCGACTCAACAATAGTATCTAGGGTAGCTACTACAATAGGTAAAAATTACCGAGTAGCTACTGCGTGTTTAAAATAAATTTGAGGTTTACATAGTATGAAAGTTATTCAGTAGCTGCTATAATGTGTTTAAGATGAGTTAAAGGTTTAGGATTTATGATTGTAGCAACTATGTAATAACTTCTACCACTATTTTAAAATGATTTTGATAAAATTTAAATAATTTTAACTAAATTGCTAAATATTATTTTGATATAATAGTATTCAAAGACCATAAATCATAAATTCACTATAAGCACGTTGTAATTTTTACTATTATACACTTTGTAACAACTATTAAATAGTTTCTGCACGATATAAATCCTAAATCTCAAATAAATCATAAACACGTAGCTATCGATTTGTTGCTATCACAGGGTTGGATCTAAGATATTTCGAAATAAAATTATCGAAGAGGTGCCTCTTCAATGAAGCGCCTTTTGACTATTTGTAATATTTGGGGTGACCTTTTTTGTTTTTGCCTAAAAAAAATTCAACTTATGAGCAGTGGTCCAATCTGTGCCATCCAGTTTGTGCTGTCTCATCGAACAGTTTGTCTCTTAATAGATCAGCAAAATCCGGAGCCATACTTTTCAACTGTTGTTGAGCTTCAAGATACCCTCGACCTTTTATCCAATAACTATTTGTCTCTTTTTTTTTTTTTTTTGTTGAATTTATGCTCGGAGGCTCTCCCCAATTCTATACTTGCTAGCAAACATTCTATATCTATTATATAAACTTTTTACATGTATTGATTACTTCCTAACTAGAACACTTCAATCTACGAAGTATAGTCTCGTAAGGGAGACACAATCAACACAAACTTAAGAAAACTCTTCTCCATTTTGACCATCTAATGTTATCCAAGATATCTAACTTATAAGGCTAACTAGAATTTTATGAACAATGCAATGGCTTTCTAGTTTTGCAATGAGCACGTATAACAATTGACAGCCTTAGTTACTTTGTTCTTAAACAGGCAACTAGCCTAGCAATTTAAGGGGTCAAGACAACATGACTGTGTTCAGTTCCATCCTCCATTCGTATCCAAGAAGTAATTGAGAATGGTTGTTCATCTATCGAAATGATCCTTGATCCCCTTGGCCAATTGCCGTATCCTCCATAACCAGTGTGGCGAGCAAAGCACAACCAAAGACTCTTGTAAGGGCAGCACCAGTCCAATCCATGGTTGTGGCCAGCAAAAACTGCCTGCAAGATGGTGGATAGAAGTTAAACAAAGACCCAAATATGAAACAAGAAAGTCATTCGCTAGTATTCACACACAAACTAATAATAGAGATTCATTTCTTTTAAATTTATAAATATCATTAGGCAAATGAAGTATAGATTCATTTATTTTAGATTTCTAACATATCATTAGACGCAAGTAAAGCATCACTCTACCTCTACCAAGCATGACGCAGTTTATGGCTCTGTTTTAGTTGCTGTCATTGTCAAACTAGGGCTGGCTATGTTTTATCCCTTCATTATATTATATAGCATAGACTAAGTGCTTATGCTTTAGGTGTAAAATTAGTTATTTACAAATAATTAAATATGTTTAGGATTTTCGTTTCGATTTCATAATCCATATAATTATTCTTTATGAAATACAATGTTATAGAATATTTTCTTTCCATGAATTCTTCAGCTATATCACTAGTAGTTCAGATCAACAAAATAATTTTTAGACATTAATTAATAGTTTCTTGTATCTTCACTCTAATAGTTTTAACTTATTAATATTTTTTAGTTGGCACCAGGTATCCAATTTATGCCGACTCATCCTAGGAGTGACCGGCCCGATCCCATAGAAGTTTCCTACCAACCACTAAGGTAAATTGGGAAGCACTCGCAGTAGGCAGCCTATTAGTCTAGCGTTATTAGGTCAACCACCCATTAAATGAAATTCATCTGTTAATTCACCGAAATTGAAACTTGATCCTTATATGGCTAGAAAATTGAGAATGCGCCCTACCGCTGCAGGATTGCGTTGGTCAAACTTCAACATTTGCAACA
>JBAMIE010203085.1:0-10898 GCA_037177295.1 Kaempferia parviflora
TGTGAGGTGGATACCAAGTAAATCCCTAGAGTTAGCGTTTGGTTGTTCTCGTTGTGTATATTCCGCTGCAAATCTTTGAAGACGAAGCAACCGTAGCCATTCACCCCCCCTCTAGCTACGACATCGGTCCTTACAATTTGGATCATATATTATCACATGAGAGCAGAGATCGAATCCTAGAGGGAACAATTCCATAGGAAATAAAACTTCTCCCACCTAGAGAGACCGTTTGGTTATCGTGATTTACTTCTTTCATCACACTGCGGGACCGATGGTGAAAAGTGTTTGGGGTGAGCGAGTTACCTTTTACCATATTTAAATGCAAACCATTTTCAATTGAATTGAATCAAGCTTCCAATCGAAGCCCAATATCTTTTGGTTACGTATCTCATTTAAAAAAAAAATCTCTATAATTATGCTCTATCTGGAAATTAAATCATGAATATCTGAGTGACAATTGAACACTTTTTACTATACCATAACTAAGAATGAATTGAAGATTTTCAAACTCATTAAGAAGACGAACCAACCAATTCCGCCCGCATCAAATTGATCTGTCTAACCGCTCTGATCAGGTGCACTTCTTTCCTTCTTGAACAATCCATCGGCTAGGTTTTTAAATTTTCGATGAGAATTTCCATTTTAAAAACTTTATTTTATAACATTAAGTACTACTACCTCCTATATTTTCAGCGTAGATTTAAAATGATTGTATCTTGCGGAGGCTTACATGATGGTCTTACCATCATAAGATTTAGGAGTGAAATCTCATCTAATAGTCAAGTGCATATTCTCCTTTATATGTTATTTAACTGTCAAATATCAGTAGTTATTCGTGATTTATCTCTTCCATATTAACTTGAAAATGTGCTGACGGAGATATTGAGCGAGCGAATCACCTTTTACCATCATGTATAGATTTAAAATTACTCCTTCGGGATTGAGAGTTATTAAGCACATGGTGGTGGAGGTTTAAGAGTCAAATCCTAGCTATTAACTCGGTGTTTGTCCTCCGCCATGTGCTATTTAGCTGTCCAAAGCTAGTAGGTACCCATGATTTATCTCTTCCGTATTAGTCTGAAAATTAACTACAGAGGCGCTGGGACGAGCGAATCATCTTTACTACCATGTATATATTTAAAATGTTCCATGGTGATGGACTAATAGAGACACTAGAACAAGTGGTTCACATTTTGTTACTTGTATATATTTAAAATATCTTAAATTTTTATGTTGTTATTATTTCATTTTATTATCTAATTTCTGGGATGATATTTTTAAAATGGTAAAAAATAGATATTATAATAATATTCGAGAGTAAAGTAAAAATTCCAAAATTTTCAATATGAAGGCGTACGTGGAAAAAACTCTTAATTGTTGGGGCATGTTAAAAATTTCCGCTTGTTTTTAATCCGCAAAGCTCGGCTCGCAGCTTCCTCCCCTCCTTCCTCCTTCTGTTCCCTCCCTCTCTTTCCAACTGCCTCGTCCCGTGACCAGTTCATTTATTCGATGAAAAAAAAAAACTCGATTTTTATTGTTTTGTTCCTCTTCTCGCAGCCAATCGTGTTGGAAAATTATGCTCCTTGTCTCCTTCTCCTGCAAATCTCGGTCGCCTCTCCGAATCCAGGGACCTTGAGGCCGTCGTTCGCCTGAATCGCTGGCGATCTTCTTGGTAGATTTCGATGGGAAATTCTTGCCGGGGATCGTTTGCGAGCAAGTTCCGTCGGAATAGCTTCTCTGCTGCGCCCAGTATGCCGGCGTCCAAGCGCCAGCAGCGCTCCAACGACGGTTCCGTCGACGACGAGACGCCCAATAAGCACTCGTCGAAGAATCACGACGTCGCATCAGTCTCCGTTGCCCCTGCCGTCGCCACGAAGCGAAGCTCCGACCCGAGCTCCAACTCCGTGCTCCGCCACAAGACCCCCAACCTAGAGGAACTCTACGTGGTGGGGCGGAAACTAGGGCAGGGGCAGTTCGGCACCACATACCTCTGCACCGAGATCGCCACTGGGGTCCGGTACGCCTGCAAGACCATCGCCAAGCGGAAGCTGATCTCGAAGGAGGACGTGGAGGACGTGCGGCGGGAGATCCAGATCATGCACCACCTGGCCGGGCAAAAGAACGTTGTCATCATCAAGGGCGCGTACGAGGACCAGATGTACGTTCACATTGTGATGGAGCTGTGTGCCGGCGGGGAGCTCTTCGATCGGATCATCGAGAGGGGACATTACAGCGAGCGAAAGGCAGCTGAACTCATCCGGATCATTGTCGAAGTTGTGGAGGCTTGCCACTCGCTCGGAGTTATCCACCGAGACCTGAAGCCAGAAAATTTCTTGTTGGTTAATAAGGACGACGATTTCTCCCTCAAGGCCATTGATTTTGGTCTCTCTGTGTTTTTCAAGCCAGGTAAGAGCATAATAAGCTCCCACCTTGTGTAGTTTCCAAATGCTTGGATTTGATTTGCATTGATTCTTAATTTTCTTTTCTCAAAATAATTATTATCTACCCTCTCAATTATTATTTATTTTCTCAAAATATATTGCCCATACATGCTATTCATGACATTGTGTGACTACGTTGATTGGGCAAATATCTCAGTCAAATAAACAAGAAGCCGATGCATTTAATACTTTTTTTTTCACTATAAAGAAAATTTGCAATAAAGTAGATTGTATCAAGACATGGGCTGGAAGATCAAGATGGCTTCATTGTTTCACAAATTTGAAAATTATGTCTTTATGTAGCTAGTTCATAATCTTAAACATAGGAGGTTCTTTATTTTGTTCGAGCTTATGCATCGTTAGGTTTACGTTGCTTCTTTTATGGAAGATGTTTATAACATAGATTAATGACTTCCTAGTTTGGTACATCTTACTTATCTAGGTATATGGGATTTCCAGATTAGATATTCTTGTATGGCTTACTGCTACAGAAGTTATATAATGAAGTAAATTAGGTCACTATAAAGATTTTCCTTTCAAACATCTTTGAATATATGTAAATGACTATAGATGTTTCTAGAATCATTACAGTGATCATGAGCAATGAAGTCCCATTGCACATAATTATTCACAAGGGAGCTATTCAATTCTTAGTTTTAATGTTAATATAGAAGGGCTTGCTCCATGTGCATATTTACTTTATTATTGCCAGTGTCTACGAGAAAGAAGACTAAGTTTGAGTCAATCTAAGGTTTTGGAGGATGCCATTTTTGACATGTATCAAAATGGTCAATTTAAGAAATGGCTTTGTTGAAACCATTAAAGGGAAATTCTACTATTGCTTCAAGCTTGCTTTCCTAAGTTTTGGTGATAGATTTGTCCTTTAATATCTCAAATGGAATTATATCGTGTATATTTCAATGCTATATTCTAATACGAGAATAGTTCTATGGATGGTAAACCATTAATGTGATTTTGCAAAAGTACCTTAATGCCCCTACATTGTTCATATGTAAGAATTGAAAGCAAACTTAAGTTTTTGAGAGCAAAAGTATGGTTTCCTTTTTTGTTTTTACAAGTGTAGTTCTATCAAAGTTTATTTATTTTTTGAAAAACACCTTGATGGCCTTACGTTGTTTACCTTGTTGACCCCATGACCTACACTGCTTATATGATAAAAAAAAAAAGAGCACATAAAGGTTGCTTGAAGTCTAAGGAGTAGAAATATGCAATCATTTATATTTTTTTGACAAATGTAGGACCATCAAAGTGATTTTTGTTTCCTAAGAGTTCTAGGAGCAAAGATTGAGATATGATATGATATTTTTTTACAAGTGTATGACAATCAAGGTCCTTTAGGCAAAATATCTAGATGGTGTTAAACAACTCATGTGGCAGAGCAGATCTAAGTTTCTAGTAGTCCTAATTGTAAAACCATGGCCTTGTTTATGTTTTCGACAAATGCAAGCTGTTAAGGTATTTTGGCAAAATATTTTGATGAATCAAGACTAATCATTTTAGCCAATATAAATTCATACCAATGACTTTTCTGGGAGAGTCAAGAACTTTAGAACAATTATTGAGTTAAAAATACCTAAAATAGCATTTTTATGTACTAAGAAAACATCTTTGGCCAACAAATTGTATTATAGGCTTCCTAAGAGTCTCAAGAGAATATTTTAAGTTTTTCACATTAAAAACAATAATTTTGTTTTCAAAATTCTGGCCAATATTACACCAGAGGCTTTGTGGGAGTCTTGTGAAGATTGAAGAATATTCGAAATTTGAACTTGAAAATGTTGAGTTAAAAATAGTCATCAAGGTGATTTCAAAAACACATTGATGAGCCTTTTTAATGCATTTCAACTAAAAAATAATTTCTATGTATAATTCTCATCCTTATGAATTTGCATTTGTTTCTTTGTAAAAAATGATTAAGTTTGAGCCAAAAAAATTTAGAGAAAACTAATTTCTATAAGTCAGGGCTGATTTAGGGCAGATTTCCCATTGGGGGCACCTATGTTTAGCAGTTTTTGCAATGGAGGAACCTAAGTTTGTCAGTTTTTGCAATGGAGGCACCTTTTCTATTTTCTTAGATCGCACACCGTACTTTGTTTTTATCCCCAATCATTGCACCAGGGTTAATTTGGTTTGTAAAAAAAAGTTGTTTGATTGGGGAAAAATAAATTTGGATGCATTATTTGGGAAGAATGAAACTTAAGTGTGCCCATGAAGAAATATGCCTAATTTATTTAATCATTACAATCATTTCGGATGCATATGGAACCTGACTTGATTTTACATTCTCTAATTAAAATACAAATAGAATATAAGCATTAAATGTTACACAAACATTTTTGCTTAATCCTACTAATTTTGGATAAAATGATTGTCGTAGTTCTTCATGCCATCAGGTATGCTGACCGACTCATACACTGTCATACAGGCCACCTACTGCATTTCCAGAATTTGAAAACTAGTCTCTGATTCATGCTCTAATGTTACTATATGTGCTTCATAGTTGTGGTAGTGCTATTTTGTTTTGTTTGTCGACTACTTTCTATGCAAACTGGCTTCTGTTTCTTTTAACTTGGAGAGACATAACGTGGTTTCTGTAATTCTTTCAGGTGAAACTTTTACTGATGTGGTTGGAAGCCCATACTATGTTGCTCCTGAAGTACTTTGCAAGCATTATGGACCAGAAGCTGATGTTTGGACTGCTGGTGTTATATTATACATTCTATTGAGTGGTGTGCCTCCTTTCTGGGCAGGTATGGTGTCAATATCTTTGCATTTTGTTTAAATAAAAAATTAACATGGAAAATTACAAAAAATTTTAGTTTTGATTCCAGAAACACAGCAGGGAATTTTTGATGCAATTTTGAAGGGAGTCATTGATTTTAAATCAGATCCATGGCCATTGATCTCAGAAAGTGCCAAAGATCTCATAAGGAAGATGTTATGTTTAAAACCTTCAGAACGTTTGACAGCCCATGAAGTACTATGTATGTGAACCCTTTTGTCAACTACAAAATTAACTAATGATTCTTATCGATACACTTAGTTTAATTGTCAAGTATTTTTTTATTTTTTATTTTTTTTTGGAATGGTGGAGGAATTTTAAATACACAGTTTGGTCTTAGTTTTTGTCCTTTTATGCAGTGATTTTGTTGGCAATTTTTTGTATGAGAGGATTAGCGGACATTTCTATCTTAATAAGATTTAGTTGTCATTTGTGTTTTGCCTTGGTTCATTTTTTGTTTTCTTCTATTATTTGGAGAATTTCAATTTAACTGGCCACTGGTGGTTCCAAAGATTACCATTTTGTTTTATTCAAATTCTGGAACACAAGAAACATGATGATTCCAATGTTTTTTATGAGAGTAACTGCTCAATGCCAGTGGCTGTTAGCCCTTAACTATAGGCTCATGGGATAAGAAGCCAAGATGAGGAATGTTTCAATCATGTTGGTTAGAGGAAAATAACATATAGCTAAATGCACTGTGAATGATCTTTCATCTGTGTACTTGTAAAGATGAATGTATTGATAGTTCTTAGACTGAATATCCACTTATCATATATTAGTAACCTTTGGCATCTGAAACTTTTTTTACATGCATAAACTTGATTGTCTTTTTTTTTCAGCTTTGAGTGGTTTTTACTGAACATAGGAAATATTATATAGTGTCTCTTGTGAGAACTAGGCATCCCAAAAATTGATTGCAGTTTTTTTTTCATTTACAGGCTGGAGGTCTTAATTTCTTGTCTAGGGAGTAACAAAAGTTTGGTTTAGGAGTAAAAAAAAAGTGCTAATGGCTTGTGCTTGTAAGAATCAAGACTTAGTTGATTAGTCATAGATATTATCTATTGGATTTGGTCATCCACTCAAATTTCAATTAAATGAATGTTATCTTGGTTTTCTGTTACTGTCTTTGGATGGTCAGGTCATCCCTGGATTTATGATCGTGGAGTTGCCCCTGACCGAGCTCTTGATCCAGCAGTTCTTTCTCGTCTCAAACAATTCTCCGCTATGAATAAGTTAAAGAAGATGGCTTTGAGAGTGAGTTCATAGCCTAAAATCTTTCTGATCTTTGTTAATCAGGATGAAATCTATTACTGTTCTGCTAGAAGTTTGCTCTATTTGGACATTGCTGGATTATTCAAATATTATTTTCACATTAGTAAAAAAATTCAAGGGCTTTCTTGGTTACCACTTGCAATGAGGCTAGGACTGTCCATCCAAAATGATTAATCCTTTCTTCATTCCAATTATTCGTGGTAATCTCTTTCTCACCAATATGAGACTAAAGAGATCATCCTGCCAATCCATCTAGGCATTTGGCCTGACTTATAAATCCTATTGACAATATGAAAGAGATGTTGTTCCTCTTTTAACTGTAGGTCATATGCCACATTGTGAAGATTGATTTGTATCTTCTTGAACACTTTTATATTGGAGAATTCAATAATAACAATGGTCAAACAATTATCCCTCTTAGATGTTGTTACTTTGGTGTCATAAATCATAACTACAATTTTTTTGCTATTATATCTAAGGAAGGACTCTAGGTGGATACATACTCTACCATTTGGAAAAAAGAACAAGGGCTTCTATTTTTATTTTGAATATTTGATGGATGCTGTGCAACAAGTCTAATAATTTGAGATTGTGAAATTAATTCTTTATCTTCTATTAGGTTATAGCCGAAAGCCTCTCAGAGGAGGAAATTGCTGGATTAAGAGAGATGTTCAAGGCAATGGATACAGACAACAGTGGGTCAATTACCTTTGATGAGCTTAAAGCAGGTTTGAGAAGATATGGTTCTACGTTGAAGGATACAGAGATTCGTGATCTTATGGAAGCAGTAAGACAACATTCCTAGAGAGGAATAGCCGAATCTGATAATTACTTAATTACATTGATCAAGGGATGCTTTAATTGCTGCATCCATAAATGTTTAAGAAGCACTTCATTCCTTGAAGTAGTTTGTTAATGTTGAGTACATTCTTTTTTAACATACCTTTTGATATATGAAGATTAGTGCTTGTAGATTAAAAGAACCAAGTTTTCGTGCTTCCTTTGACATTTTAAAATACATTTAGGCTGATGTGGACAACAGTGGTTCCATCGACTATGGTGAATTTATTGCTGCAACAGTACATCTCAACAAATTAGAACGCGAGGAACATTTAGTGGCAGCTTTTTCATATTTTGACAAGGATGGAAGTGGTTATATCACAGTTGATGAGCTTCAGCAAGCTTGTGAAGAGCACAATATGACTGATGCTTTCCTTGAAGACATTATTAAAGAAGTGGATCAGGATAATGTGAGTAATATATTCTATTAGCTATATACAATTTTATTGACCCAAGATAGCCTCTTCCTTGTAAATTTATAGAAAGCAAAATTACTAATTCCTTTCTTCAGCAGAGAAGCCATCCCATACTTAAAATTCTAGTTGCTATTTTTTAGTATTGATTGTGATAACCTTGTATTTTTTTTTCTCTGATGATGTTTACCCTAACCACAAGCTGTGAAGTTCAAATGTATATAACCTCATATTTGTTTGTGATAAGATAGCAGTCAGCCAGATAATTTAGCTTTTGTAACTAGACAATTGTTCTTCATGTTCTACTTTGTAATCGTCAGATATTCTAAATGTTTTTATTATCTTAAGAAAACAGAGTCATTGTCACATGTACAGCTACTCCAAAGCATTAGAAAAGAGTTTCTTATTTTCTTCTCCTTTCCACTTTTGTTTAGAAAATCATAAGAATGTATTCTCGTCTTCCTCTTCGTTTGCTTGAACATGGAATGATGCTTCCCTCATGTCACATTTCACAGAAAAGTGTTGGGACATATGCTTCAGAATCCAGGTCTCAACACAAACCCTAACAGAAAGTGATTTGATGTTTCAGGATGGTCGTATTGACTACGGTGAATTTGTCACGATGATGCAAAAGGGCACCATGGGAATGGGACTCGGTCGGCGGACAATGCGGAACAGTCTAAACATAAGCATGAGAAATTCTCCAGGACCGTTTTGAACATTCTTACACGTACAAATTCTGTCAGAAATTACGCTTCCCATCTCTTGCTTCTGTTTTCTTCTTCTTTGTATTCTTTTTGTTACAAAATGGATATGAAACAGTTACAGAATTTGAGATTGTCTTATTTTTCTTTCTTAAGACTCGCGCATCTAAATATCAAGAGAACTATAAATTATCATGCACTCGAGAGGAAAAAGATAACTTCATATCTAAGCTTAGGGAATTATCTAGGACAAACTAGGGCAACCAAGGAATAAGAACAAAAGAAAAAAAAAAAAAAAAAAAGGTGCATGGTAGGACCCTCACAAACATGACATGTCTCTTTGCTCCACTTATTCTTCAACTGGTTGTGAGAAAAGGTTTGCTCTCTCTCTTTTCTTAGTTCCTACTCAAACACTAAACTATTTACCTTTCTTATCCTATGTGTTTGTACCTATTTGATTGATCATTATCCTTATGTCATGCACATGTAGTGCTCCCATCTATTAACCTACAAACTTTTTATTTCTTTGCAATTAGCTAATCTTTTCTGATTTAAGCATCTATTTAAAAAGGTAGCTTGCGTTGTTTGAATGCTTAGCCAAGTACTCATCTGTCCTTCACTTTGGTCAGATGTTATTTCATCTGTTTTTTTCTCTTCTCTCAATAGGCCTGTTAATATATTAACTCTGTTTTGATATGAGACCTTTAGGTGTTGAATTCTTATATGTTCTTTGAGCCTATCAAAGTTGGAAGTCAGTACTTGTTATCAACAGCTGTTTTCTCTGAAATATTTTATTTACTTCATGAATTGTTTTTTTTTTTTTTTTTTTTTGATGAATCTGATCTTGACTTTGAGGAGACTCCGAAGTGCAAGAACTGTAATGACCTTTTGCTAGGTTTGGGAGGAGCATAATCATCTTTTGCTACAACAAAAGAACTATATGAACCCGATCTTTTCTCCTATTGTGGAGCATCTTGTTACTGATTAATGCTTGATGAGTTTTGATTGATAGAGCCATTCATCACTGAAGGGAGAACATCTCACACAACCATCATTACATCACTAGTTTATTCTAAGATTCTCCTATCTTCTTCTATAATAGTGACATTTAATCTGCAACAGGGATTTAAAGCAAGACCTAACCTTTTATTTTCAGAGACACTGTGCCTCACCTTGTTAAATTATTGATAATTGTGAGGTAAGGTTTGTTGCTAAGGCCTTTTTTTTAAGAAAGAAGAAGAGCATACAATAGTTTTTTGTTTTGTTTTTTTTGCAAGAGCGCATGTGGCATCCAATGGCTTCTCAAAGGATTATAATAATATTTACTAGATTATTCTTATTGTATCTTAAATTGTTAGTATGTTTTTTTTTGTTTGTTTTTTTGGGTTGTCCAATTAGTTGATGTATGATTGAATTTTGAGTCGACATTAGTCAATTCACTTTAGGGTTTGTTTGTTTATATGTTACTATTCTTTGTTTTCTTCCTTTTTTCAACTTCTCTTTAGGCATGAGTGAAGTTTAAAATTCATCATCAATATAATATAATGTAACAACTGATGTGTAACTACCCTATTTTTATTAATTATCAAAATAGCATACATTAGAGTTGGATCTTGTAATACGAACTTTTATATATTTAATATTATATCCAAATTCTTACATAGTTAATATTATATTCGAATTCTGAAAATGTAGCGGTTGTTATCGAAATGTTACAAGTTAAACTTTGCAATGTGTTTCTTCCAGATAATAATTAGAACCGATAATGACATAGTAATTCGGAAAGGTGGAGTTAATTATCCCTCCTGAATAGCATCCTGCTCTATTTTAACTTAGTTAGGAATTTCAGTTCAGTTCTCTTAGTCTGAAAATTTTATTTTATTAAAAAAAAATCTCAGTGATTTAGATTTGTTAAGTTTAGTTAGTAATGATTTTAAAATTTCAAATTCAATTAAATTGATTATATCGAATTAGTATTAGTAGACTATTTTATATATATATATTTATTGGCAATGTTCAACTTACACCAATCCTGAGGTGACCAGTTTGGTTTTAGAAAAAATTTTCATCGGCCATTAGGATAAATTAAAAAGAACTCACAATGGATGACCGACCAGTCTAGAATTTTTAGGACAACTACTCATTAAAACAAATTTATCTGTTAATCTATCAAGTTGGAACTCGATGCTTAAATGGATGAGAAATTGAGAAAGTAACCTACTGCTATATCATTGCAGGGAAGTTGACTGTTATACTTGAACTGGATAATGATTGCGCAACTTGACTGATCGATTGATAAATTAAAGTTCGGTTAACTTGGTAATCGACTAAATTAATCAATTTTATATTTCAACTTGTTTAATTTTAATAGCAAAGTTTGATTACTTCAGTTTGCCTAAATAAAGTTCAATTAGTTTAATTT
>JBAMIE010203103.1:0-10896 GCA_037177295.1 Kaempferia parviflora
CAATCTATATATTTATATCCTTAATATTCCAAGTTGATGTGTGGGTGCACATACTTCACTTTTTTAAGTCACTTTTGAATATAGGATTTTTTGCATATTAAAGTTGATAACCTATTCACTTATTCGAAAAGTTGAGCCTTATATCCTTGATACCATCCACTTGGAATATTAAGGATATAAATATATAGATTGCAAACATGTTCTATTTGCTTCTTCCACATGTTAATGATTTTCCATGATATCATTCTGTAACATATTAACTTGATGCTTGGCATGGTCTTTATCAGACAAGCAATACTTTTCCTTACATTTCTATGACTGTTTTCTTTGAATTAGCATTTAGATCAATATAGATTCCCTCTTACAAGCACATCCTTGATTGATGCTACAGCGGTTAATTTCATTATCTAATTTGTTTTCTTGAACCGTCATTGTAACAATAAACAACTTTAAGAGCATGGATCCACTCCCTCCCTCGATCCATTATTCTACTTCGTGGTACCAAAGCATCCGTATTTACATTAAAAGGGGTGAAGTCTCTAGTTATTCTTTCATAGTAAATAATCAATATCTAACCTTTTTTGCATGGGTCTCTCTAAATTTTGTATTTCCTTTTTACAACGTAAGGATTCATTTCATCAAATTTGCATTCTTCATAAGGAATCATTTCATTGCCAACCCCACCTATTGGGATAAGTTGGTCCTTGTTGTATAAGGAATTATTTCATCAAATTTACGTTCTTTTATCAACGTTTAAGATTTCTGTCGTATAGGAACTTCTTGTGCATATCTACGTCTCCTATGCTCTTGATTGACCTCTTGGGCTTGTTTTTCTGGGAAAAAACTGGGATAAAAACTAGAAATTTTAAAGACTTTATGAGAAGATACTATTTTTCATTACCCTATTTACTTTCCTTCCATTTCTGGGATGTAAATAAGCCCTTAGCAATCATCAATATGTATTTTGTAGTTTGGTTCTACTCAGTCTAGAATCCAGGACTCCTATTGTTTGTTACAGGTGACTAATTTTTTGTACTATGAGCATTTTTCTAGCGAAAGAAGACTTCTGATTTTAAGCACAAGGAGACTGGCGAAGTTTTGTGGCTTAGCTCTTTCAGCACTCCTGACTGGGTTTTGTCAAAGTTGCCCCCCAGTGGAGACAACATCATAGACAGAAATGGTTCTCTTTTAAGTTTTTGTTGAACATATTGACTGAAACTTTATAATTCTCCGTTTTTTGGTCATTAGTAAATGCAATTCTGCTGTCACGAATTCTGTGAACCTACACTGAATGGCAGGTGACTAACAGCTAAACTAGTTCCTCAATAGATTGTAGATTGTAAAGCCCAGTTTGAAGGCTCTGATGAGTTGCTAGCTGAAAAATGCAAGTCAATTTTTTTTTTTTTTAAAAAAAGTGTTGTCTCTCTCGCTCTCTCTCTCTCTTTTTTTAAATTATTAAAAGAGCGTCCCAATTATAATTTGTTATTTCAAATACTGTGTGCCACTATTTAAGTGAAAGTTGCATCATCTTTGAGAAGCTTTACTCAAAGGAGCATGGTGCTGTTAGGTGGTGTAGCTTTTGATTAAAACTGTATTATTGATTTTTTTTTTGTTTTTAATAATTTTAAATAAAATAGAGAATGGGAAAAAGGAAAAAAAGAAGGATTTTTTTAAAATAAAATTAAAAATCTACAATCAAGTTTGCGACGTCAGATGGTTTTGGGAGTTGTGGTCAGTTATGCCTAAAAGTCGGATATGAATGCAATTTATAATATTCTTATTTGGTAGTAGATTTATCAATGGAAAATATGTTATGAACTCAGATAAATTAGCTTTCTTTTGACAATGTATTAAACGCAAATGTTGGTTGAGAGGACAATCATATACCGTGCTGAAAGCAAGGTTGGGGTTCAATATTAAGCTAATAATTGGAAATTGATTTTCCAAAACATTTTTTGTTGTGCCTAAATAAGTATGTTGAATTATGTTACAAACAATATGTCAAATACATGGAATCCTAAACCCTAAATTAGTTTTTCTTACTCTGATTTTTTTTTTATTTACTACCACCACATACGTCTTACATGAAGTCCTTAGTATGCAGTGGAGTAGTCCAACTGAATTTAAATACAACGTCAATGTCTCAATTGTTACAATCGTTGTCAATATGTATTATAGAAAAGACAAACTTTCTCTTTATTAGCCTCTATTGCCTCCTGATGTTGTTTTCTTGTATTACTCATAAACCTACTCACAACTTTCATTACATGTATTATGTCTCGCATAAGGTATTTTGTCCATGTAGGCTCACTTCTTAGTAATTGATTTATGGATAAATGAAAATGACTAGCTAAAGGTGTGTTCACTAGCTTTGCTCTATCCATGTAGAATCTGCTAAGCACTTTCTTTATATATTCTTCTAAGATAACTTTAGGACATCTTTGTCCCTAATAATTCTCATCCCAAAGATTTATTTTGCAAAACCCAAATCATTCATGACAAATTCCTCTGACATTTTCTTTTTCATCTTGTCAATTTCTAATATACTAGCTTCAAAAATCAATATATCATTAACATATAGTATATCATCTATGAAATCTTTTGATGTAACAACCGTGATCGACCTAACATATTAAAAAACCATTATTGCTTATAAAATTGCCAAACTTTTTATACTATTGTCTAGGCACCTATTTTAAGTCATATAAACTCTTTTGAGGCTTACACACATTTTTTCTTTCCCTTACCTCAAAACCCTTGTGACTGTTGGATGTAAATTTCTTTCTCCATGTCATCATAGAGAAAGGTAGTTTTTACAACTGTATGTTCAGAAGTAAAATAAGTTTTAAATAAAATGCACAATAAAAAAAATATTAGACCAGATGATATTCTGATAGAAGTATGAAAGTGCCTAAGGAAATAAAGTATTGAATAACTTACAGAATTATTTAACATGATATTGAAAATAAAAAAAATATCTAATCAATGTAGGGTAAGTACTCTAGTTTTCTTATATAAGAACAAGGGAGATATACAAAATTGTACAAACTATAAGAGTTTTAAACTAATGAGTCATAGCATAAAACTTTAGAAAAAAAGTAAGAGAAAAAAGATTAAGTAGGAGACAACAATGATCAAAAATTAATTTGGGTTCATACATGAAAGGTTGACAATAGAAGCTATACATCTTATTAAACAATTAATTGAAAAATATCGATATCAACAATAAGATCTACATATGGTATTCATTGACTTAGAAAAATCTTATGATAGAGTCCCAAGAGAAATTATATGGAGAATTCTATAAAAGATAGATGTTAGTGTAACATATATTGAACTAATTAAGGATATGTATCAGGATATAACGACTAGAGTAAAGACTTTAAACAGAGTAACTGAAGAATTTTCAATAAAGATAGGGTTACATCAATGATCAACTTTAAGTCCTTCCTTATCTTTTTACATTAATTATGGACAAACTCACTGCACACATTCATGACACAATACTGTGGTGTATGTTGTTTACAAATGATATTATTTTTGTAATTAAAATACATGAAGGAGTAAATGCTAAACTAGAATCTTAGTGGAAAACACTAGAAAAGAAAAGTTTTAGGCTTAGTAGCATAAAGACAGAATATATGAAATTTAAATTTAGCAATATTAGACATAATGAGACAATTGTTTAGATAGGAGATGACGAGTTGTCTGAAATTTAGAGCTTTAAATATTTAGAGTTATGTTTGTAAAACGATGGAGGCATTATGAGAGATATTTTATATAGAATACAAGTATGATGGTTAAAATGGAGGAAATTGTCGGATATTTATGTGATCGTAAAGTACCTCTAAAACTTAAAAGAAAGTTCTACAAAACCGCAGTTAGGCTTGCTATGTTATATGAAGCTGAATGTTGAGCTATGACTCGAACATATGAGCAGAAGAAGAGAGTTGCAGAGATGAGGATGTTAAGGTGGATGTGTGGATATATGAAGATGGACAAAATAAGAAATGAGAGCATTAGAGAGAGTCAGAATTGTATCTATTGAGGAAAAACTCCGAAAGACATGTTAAAGATGGTACGGGCATGCACTTAGATGCCAATAAATGTTCCAGTTAAGCGACGTAAAACTATGATAAATACACATATCAAATGAGGAAGAGGAAAACAAAAAAGACTTAGTTAATAACAATAAAATAAGATAAAATTTATTTAAATATAGATGATTGTATGTTAAAGATGTAGATTTTCCTTTGCTACTAACCCAAGAATCATTATGATAGCAGTCAAATTAACCACCATAGAGAATATTTCAGTGTAAGCAATGCCTTCTTCCTATTGAAAACCTTTTACCACCGATCATGCTTTATAGCACTTGCTAATATAATGTTCTTCTTTTACTTAGCAAACCCACTTATTTTGTAATGTTTTTTTTTTCATATGGTATCTCTACTAATTGTCATGTTTGATTAGACATCAAAGAATTCATCTCGTCTTGTATGGATGATTCTCACTTGATTGATTCATCAACCTGTATTGTCTCCTCATAACTTTATAGACTGAAGGCTATTGGAATTTATACATAAAAGATAAATTATCAGAAGAATTTAGAAGTGGTGGTGCACTATTTTTTACTAGACTACTATATAGTTATGCAGTAGTTTTGATCAAAATAACTATGGGTATTTAATTTAAAAATTGATATATATGAAAGTAATAACTTGTTTATATATATATATATATATATATTATTGTTCATCTAATTAACCTCCCCCGTTGGAGAATAACTTGAGCGTCAGAGTGGAGGAGTCAGGATACCTCTGGCCTCCATTCTAACCCCTTCTTCGCTCTTTTATTCCTCATAGACTCTCCTTGCAATGCACGATATACCCTTCTAAGCTCCATAGACATCTTCGATGGCCCCACCTCCCCTAGCTCACAGCGATTCCATCAACACAGATGACAACTCACCTTTTCTTTGGAGACTTTTCGAGACCTGATCAATATTGAAGATAGCTCAACCTCTGTCTTCTTTGTTATGGTGATTCAGTCAACATCAACAATACTTTACTCATGGCTCCCGCAGATGAAAGTCCTTTCTTGATCTTCCTTGTCGATCTCCGAGGAGTAATGTATGTCAGCAAGTTCATTAATTAATTGCTTAACCGTCCACGTTATTTTGACCAGAACAATATAATATCCTTTTAAATGTTTCTTAAAGATAGGACATCTTAGTTTTTGTCCAACAAATAAGAATAAACTTCTTAATTTGAAGAGGAAAAAAAAAAGCTCTCGAGAGGAGAAGGAATGGATAATTTAGAGTACCTTGAATCCTCTCCATGAATAAGAAGGTCTTGCCTTGAAACATGCACATGCCATCGAGCAATACCCAAAATTAACGAGTAAAAAACTATAAATACACATACCCTATATTTCTTTTGCCATCAAATCCCAATCATATTTGTGCATTAACCTGGGCGACACCAAAACTACGATGTGGAGAGATCCTCAGTTATCGTTGTCATTTTTTGTCTTCTTTTTCTTACTACATTGGCTTCAGCGCGCATCGAGACGTTTATGACAAATACATTGCTCCCCCCTCAAGTGATCTCTTCAGAGCCGACGACGCTGGCACCAACAACAATGCCGACGCAGCCTTCACAACCTTCATGCCGCGACAAGTGCCCCGACGGATTGATGTGCATGGCCAGATGCTTCATATTTGGAACTGCAATACTGGACCAATCAAGTACGTGACTAGTTAATAATATATATAATATATGGTTTATGATTATATTAACCAATAAAAACATATGTGGTTGTGTAGAAGAAACAAATGCTGCAGCGCCCAGTGGTTCAAAGACTCCATGATTTAATTACACTCGATCACAATGAAACGTGGTAGCATATTGATCGATCGAACAAGTGTTTTCAAGTTCAATTTTATTGTTTGAACTTGTATGCAGAGGCACTTTTTACTAGCTAGTTTAGTTATTTATTTTCTGAGATCGATCGTTCGATCAACTTGTCTATATACTTGATCCATATATATTTACTTGATTAACATGAATGAAAAATGTACCTTACCGTTCTCATTCATAAAATTTTGCACTTTGCATATATAACCATTTGTCACCGTTAATAAATATTATGGTTTGATATCAAAAGGGTTCCACTCAACCGTACCTCTTCATCGAAGAACTGACCATGTCTTAACCATTTGTACTTATGGCTAGTAGCCATCTGTGATTTACCTCCTCCGTGTTGGCCCCGAGACGCATTGGCGGGGGCACTGGGTGGCGGGGACACCGGGAGTGAGCGTATTCGCCTTTTACCACATGATGACGAAAGTGTTCCCCTCTAAACCTCTTCTAAGTTGTGTGCAAACCTTCTTCCACATCCAATATTTCAACGAACCCCGAGTTCCAGGTCTTACTAAAAATCAGTGCGGTTTGCTTAGAAACAAAACCACCTACTACAGCAATGAAAACACTATTGTGGCTAGCTAACTCGATGAACCAAAAGCGGGAAACAAACACAAAGGGCTACAACAAAAGCTTTCATTGTAATTTTCTCATCGATGCTTTAAATCCTCCAAGGGAATGTTGTGATAGAAATTACTATTTCATATATTTATATTATTTTCACTTTTGCAAACAATAATGTTTGCAATATAGTTTGAGCATCATAAATACATCGCAAATAGGCATCTAAGACGAAAAGTTTCGTTGCAATGTAATGAAATAAATATTATTTTAAAAGCCATATGAAACATTCCATCTCAAATAGGCATACATATGACCACAATTTTCTTTCCCAATTAAAAAAAAAAACTTCCTAGAAACCTTTATACAATTCGTCCAAGGGCGACAACTCTTGAATATAGATAAATATATATAATAGATGTAGAAAATAACATTACATTAATAATAACATTAAAATAGTCATAATAATAGAAAAAAAAAAATCACATTCACATCACTCATAGATCACAATAAAATATATGCAATCGTGTCCTATATAGTTGTGTTGGACAATGATATTTTGATTTGTTGGGCAAAATGTTTAAATAAGGTATGCTTGTGTTTCTAATGTGAGAATGTGAGATGGGATCAAGTGTTGGGTGTCTCTATGTTTGTTTTAAAAAATTATTTTTAAATAAGAAGTGGAAGTTTAATAATTTTTTAAATTATTACAACGTGCATCATACACATACAAGATAGAATATATGTAGACATGGCCATAGAACATAAATTTCATAAAAGGAAATTATACCTTCTAGATGATATTGAGCGGAACGACATCAATTAGCAAACTTGCGGAAGTCTAACTCTATCGATATGTACTCTGAGATATCTTCAAGATGGCTTCGCTAAGCCACAAGTTTCATATCCATGGTACTAGCCAAACGAGGAGATGAGGTGATCCAAAAGAGGTCTCACAACCCAATTTGTACCCGGCGGCATTAGCAACCCAACGACACAAAAAGGGAAGAGAGAACAACCCTTGTGACTGTTTTTCCAGCGGTACAGAAGGGTCTTCCCTATTGTTCGGCGACTGGAGGGAGCTAGGAACTCACTGTCTAGCAGCTGGGAATGCGACAGCAAGGAGGAGCAGCCGGAGGTGGGCTAGGAGGCTAACGACAAGCCAAAAACAACAGCTGATGCTTGTTATTCGGATGCCAAAAGTTGCTGTTCGGAAGCTTTTCGGACATGCTGCCAGTACTGTGGTTGAATGTGGATGGCTAGAAGAGCAGGGTCGGCAGTTGGGTTACTACCGGTGGTGGCTTGGGTGGTAGCAACAAGGAGTACTTTCCTTCTTGATGGGCGGCTACAAGGAGAGGAAGAGGGAGAAGAGAAGAGAGACCATAATCCAATTAGGTTTTTCTCCAATCCAATTTCAATAATTAATTCTCTTCGTGGAGGGGTGTATACTTATACACCTCTTCAATGACTTGGGGAGTAAATCATCTTCCAAACCCAATAACCCAATGGCAACTCAATCCATTACCATTAAGTTTTGTTCAAAACTAAACTATCTTGGTTCATGATTAAACTAAATACTTTTGGTTTGTCATTAAATCATCTTGGTTGATAACTAAGCCAAATCTTTTTGGTTTATTATTAAACCATAATGAATCCATCTCGCCTAAAATAGGCATGGCCCACCATCGCTTCCTTCTAACAAATATCTTCCATATTTGCTCCTCGTCTGGTCTTATCAGATTTAGTCTCTCTCGATCTGAGAATCAAATTCTCAAATTTGTTTTAAGTCTTTCAGATATACTTGTAGTATGTGTGATCTAATAGATTCTCAATTTATATTGGTCGTTCAAATTAACCATAAATTATGAATCAATCATGACTGATACCTAGTAGTACATCATGATCCCCAATTAACCGAAAAATCACAATCGATTCCAGAACTACTTTTGAACCCTTTAGCAGTTGCAGTGAGTCATATCTCATTCCTTTCTCATATTATACACACTTAGTTCAGGACATAGTCTATTTGTTAGTCCCCACTAGGCTAAGAACACCACACTTAGACCAAGTAGTAGTTTCTCATTTTGTGGATTCAAATTACTTAAACATGTGTCCAAGAAGACCATCATCTTGATGTGTAATACTTTAGCAAAGGGCTTACGAGTAATAATCATAACAAGAGATCATAGGATATACATCTCCTAATAAAAGGAGTGGTGAATCTTATGTGGGCTAGTCAATCACCTTCGGGCACTTTGACTTATACTCAATTATCCCAGATCCACACCTCCAATGAGATACTTTCTTAAGATGTCAAATTAGAAGTCTCCATGACCAAGACAACTTGAAGACCTCAGGTTGAAGGAAACTTGCACTCGAGTTGTAATGAGATCTTCATTGACATATTCATATATGTATAGAACAATATGAAGTCTCATGAAAGATCAGCCCAATGAACTAGTTACTCTTAACTAGTATCTACATTTAACTCTTGATATCCCAATGTCTTCAGTAGTGAGTAACAACTTCTTTGATAAAACCAAGGAGTATAATATGTGCTAGTCTTACAGATTTGATAATGTCCAATCCCATCAACTCATCGACTAGGAAATATTTCAATACAAACATAATTACATATGAATAGATACCACTAATGTGATCTAATCACAAATTCTCTCATGTTATGCATTATATTGTGGACATTATTAACTGAGTTTAAAGCCAATATCATATATATAAAGAATGTACACTCAAATAGTAAATTTATTTATCCAATAAATAATACAATATATAAGGCGATTATCTTAGAACATCTCTCAAATATGGCATACTCCAACTTGGCCTAATGTCAATCGTCTTGGTATCGTATACCAAAGAACTCAACGTGACTCTCAAATTTAATTTGTGATAGAGCCTTTCTCAAAGGATCCGCTAGGTTCTTTTCAGTTAAAATTTTCTTAATTTGTATTTCTCTCCTACTTATGATCTCCTTGATCAAGTGATAGCGGCGAAGCATATGTTTGGATCGTTGATGAGACCTTCCTTCCTTGGCCTAAGCAATGACCCTATTATTGTCGCAGTAAAGTGGTATTACTTCAACAATGCTGATAACCACACCAAGTTCAGGACGAATTTCTTGATCCAAACCGCTTCCTTTACTTTTTCAGAAGCTGCAATATATTCTGTCTCAGTGGTGGAATCAGCAATAGTCTCTTACTTGAAACTTTTCTAACTAATTGTGCCTCTATTCAAATTGAATATGTATCCAGACTATGACTTAGAGTCATCCTTGTTCGTCTAGAAGCTGGTATTAGTATGCCCACGCATTATCATATCACCATCTCTATATACCAAGAATACATCCTTAGTTCTTCTCAAGTAATTAAGGATTGCCTTGATATTCAGCCGATGATTCATACTTGGATTCGACTAATATCGGCTTGTGATACTTAAAGTGTATGATACATCAGACCTAGTATATAACATAGCATACATGACCGATCCTATAGCTGATGCATATGGGATCTCACTCATGTGTATCCTCTCATCTTGTGTGCTCAAGCACATGGACTTCAAAAGTCAAATCTCATGTCTTATGGGAAGAAAACTTTCTTTGGATTCTTCTAGGCTAAATCGTTTTAGCACCTTATTTATGTATGTAGATTGCGAAAGACCAAGCAACTTTCTCGATCTATCTCTATAGATATTAATCATGAGGATATAGGATGTTTCTCTTATGTCGTTCATGGAGAATGTTGTGGACAACTAGGATTTAATTGACTATAGAACATGTACATCATTTCCTATAAGCAATGTGTCATCAACATATAACACTAGGAATACAACCGCACTCCACTAGCCTTCATGTACACACAAAGTTCATCTGAATTTTGTGAGAAATCAAACTCTTTGATTGCCTCATCAAAATGGATATTCCAACTCCTAGATGTTTGCTTCAGTCCATAAATAGACCATTAAAGCTGGCATACTTTATTTTTGTTAACAGATGTGAAACATTCGGGTTGTATCATATGAAGGATCGGTAGCGATAGAAATGGGGGGATTGAATATCGTTTTATAAAAATATTTTCTTTTCTTTTTCGAGTTGCAGGGGAAAGAATAAATGTAAAACACACAAAGACGCGGTTTGGTTACTTCGTTCGGAGTCGACTTCGACTCCTACTCGAAGGCTCTGTGATCCTTGACCACACCGAGGAGCAATCTAATAATCGTGATGATAGTACAAGTACAGAATTGAGACAATGCAAGCAGTAATAAAATATACCAACTTTCAGCCTCGTTCAAGTCGGAGAGATTCGACGCAGCAGCTTGCGTAGTAGTAAGAGATCAGCAGAGCCCAAAGATTTCGTCAGGAATGAATGAGGAAGAGTTGCCTTGAAAGTTCTACCGA
>JBAMIE010203114.1:0-10896 GCA_037177295.1 Kaempferia parviflora
TATTGTCATTTTTTTTTTTTTTTGCCTCCGTGAATGGTTTCTCTTAGAGGATGTAAATTATTCTTTTGTTTCTCTGGGTGCTTGTGCACCTTTTGAACATCTGCAGGTCATTGATATGTAGTTCGGATTCTCTGTCCCGCTCTTCTCTCTGTCCCGGTGTCCCACTCACAAAATACACGTAAAACTGCGTAAGTTGATCGATCAACTGATCGCGATCGATTGACTGCTGTCAATCGATCAACTGATCTATTGACAGGTCCAGTTTTGCATGTGTTTTGTGAGTGGGACATCGGGACAGAGAGAGGAGCGGGACAGAGGATCCGAACTACCCCTCCATTTCAGAGTAAACAAAGCGTTAGGGTGGCATTTCCCTTGTGAGAGTTGGACAATTGCTTCGAGCATTGAGACCCTCTCTATGCTTGAATTTTTGTCTAAGTTGTTTTGCATTAGTCTAAGCTTTTGTCTCTGATATCAACGTTACGTGGGGCTCTTTCAACGCATGCCATCTCTAATCCTCCAAAAGGATGCGCGTGTTCGATCACTGTCTATGAATAATGCTTTAGAAATCGACTTTCTCGGAGATTTGGATTGACTAGAACTTGGCCATTTAGAAGGTCCTTTAATCAGTGCAATTTGGAGAAGTAATGTGCTTGCTTGTTTGGCTTGACTCCTTGGAACAAAAAACAAAAAATGAGGAATAATTTTTGATGATTATCTTTCTGGGATTCTTCGTTTAAAAAACTTTAATACCCAAAATAAATTTAACTAAAATATTATTATATGTGCATTGATAAGTCATGTGGCGGAACCGACAGGGGTTATATGGCAGGTTTAAGACTGGGTCAATGTAAACCTTGATCAGTTCGATTTAAAATGGAGCTCGGGTTAAGTTAGCTTAACTCACAGCAAGCTTAAGTTGAATCAGATCGGCTCTTTCGAGTTCAACTGAAGTCAACCCCGATGCATGACCGAGTTCAAATTTAATCAGCTAGATCACTCTCAAGCTCAGACGTGAAACTACAGTTATAATAGTGTCAATTACAAAAATATGATGTGACTAAAGATGATTTGCTCATCCAACGTTTCTGTCAATAACCACCCCAAATCGTCGTAGACCTTTGTCAGAGTCTTCTCGTTGCTCGACCCGATAATCGTCAACCCAATAACCACCTGACTCAAGAAGAGCCGACCCGACAAAGAGCCAACTCGAGAAGAGCCGAATTTGACAGGATCCCACTTGAGAAGAGTCGACCTGGCGCCTTGAAAGAGGTCGACCGCAGATACATCAGACCGGATCAAGTCATATAAAAAACATATTTTAGATGAATCTAACTATATAAATCATATGATGGACATCAAAATATGGGCCGTAGTACAATGGGGATTCAGACCGTTCTAAAGGTTCAACTCGAGCGGATTCGATCATCTAATAAAGGTTTTTTACTGAGTCAAGGATAAAATTCCCGTTTCCTGTCCAGGCCTGCAAAGGCGCGTCCAAAAACACGTTCGTTGAATGGAATGGCAAAAGCATTCATGGATCTGGGATTCTTTCGTAAGCGTGATGTCTTCCTCACGATTCACGAACGCAGGAGCTCGCCATAATCTCTGGTCCTGAGTCTGCATCGTCGTCGATATCACGCTTATGGCCCTAGATCATCCGAATTGACTCCGCGCTTCCTATATATACAAAAGCAATGGGAAACCACCACGTACATCCATTTCCGCGTTGACTGATCGATACGATCCAATTCACACTTCAAACCATCTCTGTTCCTCATCATCTCGATCCTCCTGCTTCTATACTTGTGCTCACTTCCCTTAAAAATTCCATGGAACATCGCCGCCGCCTCAACGCTTACCGACCAGTACTACTAGACGCTGTACAGGACCCCGACGCCAGCGGTGGTGTTGACCAGCGGCTCCCTCAGTGGAGCCACGAGGAGACGAGGGAGTTGCTCTCCGCCCGAGCTCAGCTCGACAAGAGTTTCTCCGAGACGAAGCGCAACAAGCCACTGTGGGAGGCCACCTCCTCCTTGCTCCTCCTCAGGGGCTTCTCCCGCACCCCCGACCAGTGCAAGTCCAAGTGGAAGAACCTCGTCACCCGCTTCAAGGTTTTAATTCCATTTACCGCCAGTTCATGATTAAGTATTTTGATTTGTGTGTGAGTGCATGGCAGGGGAGCGAGTCGTTGATGGAAGGCGAGAAGCAACAGTTCCCTTTCTACCAGGAGATGAGGAGGATATTCTCCGACCGGGCGGCGATGCCGTCGGAGAAGGGGAAGCGGCCCTTGCAATTAGTGAAGGAGTTGGAAGAGGAGGAGAGCGGGAAGGCCGGGAAGAAGAAGAGGAAGCTTGATGGTCAAGTCGCCGCAGGGAGGAAGTCGACGGCGATCAACGCTCCTGCTATCCGGGAGTTCATGCGGCGGCTGATGGAGACGGAGGCGCGGTGGCTGGAGGCGGCCGAGTCGCGGGAGTCGGCGCGGCTGGCCGAGGAGGAGGAGTGGCGGCGGCTGATGCAGGCGCTGCGGGCCGAGAGGGCAGAGATGGAGCGGCGGTGGCGGGCGAGCGAGGAGGAGCGCCGGGCCAGGGAGGAGGCGCGCGCTGAGCGCCGCCACCAACTCATAATGACGCTCCTCGACAAGCTCATCGCTCAAAAGGATTAATTACTTACTAAAGATCCATGAAGGAATTGAAAAAATGGAAGATAAACTGGTGAGGAAGATGAAGATGCATGAAGTGAAAGAGAAGAAGAAAAAAGGTTAGTCCTGTTTGTTCTCCAATTAAAAAAGCTTTATTTTCTTCTCGTTGATCATTTTTCATTTTCAAACAAATTTATTAAAAGAATCAATTTAAGACTAATTGATTATTCTGGTCGCATATAGATGATTTTGAACAGCTTTTGAAGATGCTTTGCTTGATTACCAGCTTAGGATAAGCATCAGTATATGCTATATTAGGATGCAAAAATGCTTCTTCTGGCAATGCAATTAGCTAGCTCTTTACTCTTTAAAATTGAACCCAATTTTATTATAACCTATTCACCCAAATTAATAATAGTTTGAGGTATATTAGTTGTAGCAAAAGGTTGAATCTACCACCCAGCGGCCCCACGATTATATGTGAGGAGGTAAATTGAGAGGCTATAATTGGTCACTACAAGAAAGAGTTGTTCGTTCGGCTTTGTTGAGAATCGACCCTTGAGGTGTTATACCGGTCTTATACACTTGAGGTTGTTTTTGAAACTAATAAAGGGTGTAATGAATTCTTTCCGTTTCCATAATGTTTGTTGGGTAAAAATTAAAAGGGCATCCTATATTTAATGAATCACCAAATGAGCGTCTCTTTTATAAAATTTGTCAAATGGACACTCCATCATATATTTTATTTCGATAATATGATTACTTTCATTGCAAAAAATATTAAGCCAATTAACGTCGAACCTAGGGCGATCGGCTCGGCCTCACGGAGTTTTCCACCAGCCGCTAAAGTAAATCGAGAAGTACTTACGGCGGATAGCCTAGAAGTCCAGCATACAATAGTTGCGTGTCCGATTTGGATTGAACTGCGGGTGTTTGTGTGACAATTTGACATCCTTCCACTGCACCGTAGCCCTGAGAGCTTACTTTCATTACTATTGTAGTAGCTATGACCAGTTGCTGCAAAGTGATAAAATGTAATGTTTTGCTCTATTCAGAATTACTATACATTTACCATTATTATATCAAAATATTTTTTTTATCAATTGGGTCAAAATTGCTTAAACTCCATCATAATTATTTTAACTTGGTCAAATCTCTTAATTGGTCAAAATACTAAGTAGCTACTACAACATTATATTAACTATTATCGCAGTTGTAGCAGTTACCTACTTAGATAGCTATTACAATTCTATAACAGTGTTGTATTAACTGTTACAGCATGGTAGCAGCTACTAAGTAGTTGCTATAAAAATTTTAAGTAAGTTAAAATGATTTTAATGGAGTTCAAATAATCGTTCAACATATGAGTACTTACTGTATAATAATTTTGATTAGAATAAAACGTTGTATTTTATCATATTGTAGCTACTAAATAATTGTTACACATTATAGCAGATAATTATAATTGTTATAACTACATTGAAAGTAAAGATATTTTCAAGATAAAATACATGGTGGAGCGTCTATTTGACTATTCATTAAATGTAGGGTGCTGGTCAATAGACAATATAGGAGCTCCAAGTTCCATGCATGAAGAGTGAAGAGTAATCTACAGTTGGATTGCACATTAAGCCACCAAAATTGTAGAACAATAGACAGTATATTTATCTTAATTTTTGAGTTTTGAATTTTTAAGTGTGTTTTAATTGACCTGAAGATTAGTGATATAGTTATGTATAAAGTTCAAACAGAGTTATAGAATCAATGTGATGCATTCCGTGACGTTAGGCTTTGAATTCATGTCTTGTATAAAAAAATTACAAAAACTAAGTCAACAAGGATATATTATCTATATTATCGGAGAAGAAGGAATTCAAATTTGAAAATGAGTAGATAGATCCATAGTAAGGTTATTTTCATAAATAAGATCTTTGTCTCATTGACTATTAAAAATATTTTAAAAGATTTGCAACAATACTACGATTTGGTAGCTGACCAAACAGAGATTTGGCACTATGAATTGAAATCTAATTTATCTACATGGTTTCGATTTCACCAAACAGATTAAATTAGTGATTTTTTTTCCTTCCATTTGCAAAGTTTGAACTATTCCCTTCCTCTGCATTTTATTTTATTTAGGTAAAACTATCTCAACTGCTCATTGAAAGACAATATCATATCTGAAGATTAATTAGTACTTCTTAAGTAAGACTTAACTCTTCCACTTCTCAAATGATAAAGTTTCTGATCATTGGATAGGTTAAAGAGCCAGAGTCTTCAAAAGAGTTAAGGAAGTTGTGACTTGTGAAGCAGGATCACATGGCCAGTTTTTTTTCTTCTTCCAGATTTCTTCACATGGTACAAGTCAGGGAATTGTAAGACTTGAATCCTGTTGTGTAAGAAAAAGTATACAAAGATTTAGAGAGGTGTATTTTAATCCTTCAAGATTAGTTAATGCTGAATTCAGAATTCATTGACTACCACTGCTACAGTGTCGTTTACTTGTCTATTGCAAATGAAGAAGATGGATGGTGTGGTAGAATTTGGATGCTTGCCGCTGAGTATTCTTCATTATTTCTGAACTCCGTGAACAACCTTCCGCACAAAGTTAACACGCGGTGGGTGCCGGTTTTGTCCCGGTGTGACTCGTCTTATGTCTAAGTGAGATTTAGAGAAGAATGGAAATATTGTGGAATTAGAGACGATTTAGTGTGAGAATAATACAAATACGCCCCAGTTAGGTAATATAAAACTATGACAAACACGTACATTAAATGAGAAAGAAGATAAAAAAAAGACTTGATTAACAATAATAATATAAAATTTATTTAAATATGGATAATGATATAATTGGAGATAGAATCCAATGAAGTAGAAGGATCCATATAATATCTCACCTAGTGGGATAAGACTTAGTTGTTGTTGGTCGTTAGTGACACACTACCTTCTCCTGACTCTAGTCGGCCTAGCCCATCTATCCTGGCCTCTTGGGCTATTCCGACTCCTTAATCGTAGATTATTGGATATTAATGGATAAAGAGGGTTGGGTGTGGATTTGATATATCAACCTAAACAAATTATCTTCTAATTAGGTTACGTTGGATTAGCTTGGGGTATGATTCAACCTATTTGCTACATCTTAGTGGATCAAGCTATTCTACTTCCTCTTTGCTACATCAACAAAGAATCAGCCAATGGATCTCAACCTAACAAATATTGTATTGTATGTACCCTTTAGGATCACACAGCCTTCCCACAGCTTTATAGATCGACTTGTTTAACCCAATGGAGTAAGTGTATGAACATAAGTAAACACCATGAATTGTTATCCTAGAAGTTATACTTTTTTAGATGAAGTTGTTTGACCAGAATAATTTGGCCTAACTTTCTTTCACTTCCGTATCTGATTTGTCTCAGTTGAATGAATCACCATGTGTTAACGAAAAAGAAGCAAACTTGAAACACATGGGTTTGAATGGTGAAGATATATTTCAAGGTGTTCTAACCAAACCTTTTTCTTCATAAGCTTAGTTTTACCAACCTATGTTAGATTATAACTATCGCCGAGGATCAGTTTGATTGATAAATAGTTAAAAAGCAAAACGGGAGGACAAAAGCAAGCGATATTCAAAGTGTGCAAAGTGATCGAGCCACTAATTCCTAGTGACTTGTGGCAAGTCATGGTAAACATGAATCACTTTAAAGAAAAGAAAAGGACAGGCATTTCATGGAACACAAAAGGGAAAGAGAGCAAAATATCTTTACTTCTATATTATTCATGCATAACTATTTCTGATACAATCTTCTGTAAACATGTTGAGGAATAGTAAACATGGGCAACCTTTTTTCTCATCAGCCCCCTACCCCTCGTTACTGAGATCAATATGTTACATGAATATGAAGCCATGAACAAAGAATCTGATTTTTATGCAATATAGAGCATGCGGTTCATACCAACATGCTTCAATCACAACTCAATTTCTCAAGAACTGCGTGATCGATCATCTGTCTGATAATACACGACATCTCCAGTATCAGGTACAAAGTGATCATTATTCAGACTCCTTGCTAAGACTCTGAACAAATGGAGCGGCAAAGGCCCAGATTTTTTTGGTTCCCTATAGTATTTTCCAAGCACTGGTTTAGCTGCTTCAGTCTGATACAACAAAATGAGATTAAACTTCTATTCACTGACAAAAATTGCACTAGTAGGAATGAAATTAGCGAGTAAATAGCAAAGTAGCACATACAGCTTCCACGAGATGGTAATGCGGTATCTGGGGGAAGAGATGATGTATGACATGAGTTCCAATATCATGGTGGATGTTGTTAATCCATCCATAATCCCTATCTAATGTCGTCAAACCGCCTCTAAGATAACTCCATTCCTAGATGATGTGAAACCAAACATGATTAGATCATGACAAGCCACAAATTCCGATGGAGAAGCAAAATAATTTGATCAAATAATACCTTTGAACGGTACCAGGGAAGCTTGTCTTCGTGTCCATGGTGATGCAAGTATGTGACAAGATCCAACCACATAACAAAGAACTGCAATTGAGCAAGAAGCATGCGTTATCAATCGTGTCATTGCATAAGACTGAGGAAAAGAGGATTCAAGAACATACCACATAGGGGATTCCATAAAGTTTTAACATCTTAATGGGGCTTGTCAAACAAGTCAACCCTACAAGCAACCCTGCCATGGCAATCCAGCAAGCAGTTGATGTTATAACATCCTTCTTTTCGGTAGGAAGGAAGAGATCACTGCTTGGATCGAAGTGTGTGCCACTCTTCCCTGGACTCCTTGCAAACTGCCATAACAGTGTTCATGAACATAAAAGATTTAGTGAAAGACTGTTTCTGAGTATCCAGTATGTTTCTCGTGTGAATAATTTGGTAGCTCACCAAATACAATGGGAAAGCTAACAAAGGGAATGGCATTGCGAACCGAAGCACCCGAGTTAGAGTGTCCAAACTCTTGTATACTTTTTCTGACAACTGTAATAAGTTCAACATTAAGAAAACGACTCAATAAAAGGCTACTAGTAACTCCACAAAAATTCTAGTTGAAGTGAGATTTATTCACCGGGTGCCAGGATTCATCGTTCTCGACATGTCCATGGCTTTGGTGATGAGTTCTGTGACTAATTCTCCTGCATAACAAAATAGTATACACTCAATTCTGGTCATATCATTGTTTAACCAATAATTTCTTCCTAAAAACTTAAGATTTTAGAAGGCATCGAATATATAGCGTCGGAATGCAGAATCATTCATTTTATTTGTGGAAAGTTGAATCATAAACAGAATTGGGCAATTCATTAAGTGATTTTGGAATTACTCATAACTCAATCAAATAGACAACAACAAATATGAAAGTTAAATCAAATATTGACAAGGGGCTTGAAGAACGTATGCTTACCATCCATGGTAAGGCACAAGAATGGAAGAGTGAAGTAGGTGGCCAACGAAACTATTCAGCTTCGGATTGTTGGAAAAACTCCCATGGCCACTGTCAAAAATCCAATCTTTGATGAGAAAAAATGCAGCTTCAAAATTGAAAGGAAGAGGCGACAATAGATATCATCATACCAATCGTGGCCGAGAACGAAGAGGGCCCAGAACATGGTCCCCTGCGCCACCCAATAGAGCGGCCACATGATCCAGTTGTCGAGCCGCGCCGCCGCCACGGCGAGCCCGAGCACCACGACGACGTCGCGGACCACGTAGCTCATCGACCTCCATGGATCCTTCACCCAGCAGTGCTTCGGAATGGCGGCTCGGATTTCCGTCAGCCCGAACGGCGGCGGCATCCCGGGATCGAAAGCCGCCGCCTTTCCCGCACCCTCGTCCCTCGGTTCCCCGTTCGCCGCCGCCTCGTTCAAGGTCGGCACCATCGCCGGTGCGCTCACCCCCAGCGCCCATCCGCTAAGGCGGCCGAGCCCCGCGGGGCGTAAGGAGCCGGACAATCCGTCACTGCCGGAGACGCTTCTCAAAGGCGTGATACCAACTGAGTATCGGAGACCGGATCTAGAACGACGGAAGGCGGCGGGATGGGGTCTGAAGCCACCGTATCCGGAAGAGATGGCCCAACTCGCCATCCCAAGATCGCTCCTTTCGGCTCCTTCCGCAGAATCCCTCTCGCAGGGTTTTTACCGAAGAGAAGGAGAGATCTTGATGCGAAATCTGGAGAGTAGACCAAAACCCACTTTCGGCGGTGTCTCGTTGGGTTGGTGTTTGAGGAGTCTCAATTTATTTTATAACAAGATGGCTGAGCCTTGCTGACCGTGTGAGTATAACTTTCCTGTATTGACTAAGACAGGGAACACCAAAATGTAGTGAAGAATCCCTGGAAAAGTAAGAAAGGAGGTAACCGTAACAGAAGGAAATTAATGTTCCCTTTCTCCGGTGGGACAGCTTTAGCCAGAGCAGTTACGGATTTTCAAATTTAGACAACGTGGCCGGCGCACATGTGGAAAGCAATGCAACACGTGTATCACACTGGACGGTATAGACCCACGCGTAGCAGTCCCACGCGGGAATTCATGGTCAACAAACCCGAAGAATTACCCGTCTCCACCGCCGACAATGTTCCTCACGGCGTGACGTTTCTTTTTAAAAAAAGTTATTTTGAACAGACATGGCGGGACCAAAAAAAAACCAAAGGACGAAAGCGACCTTTCATAAATCATAAGGAACTTCGAGAAATTGAATAAGAAGCTCTAGGGATGTAAATGGTAAAGACTATAAAGAATAAATAAAAAGATTAAAAATTTAAATTCTTAAATATGCATAAATTATATTCCAGATTTATGAGTGGGCGAATAAAAAGAAATGGTCAATCTTCAAACATTAGGAATCTAAACACCTAGATTATAAATAAAAATAAAAAAATTAAGAGATAAATGGAGACAGTACATACTAGGTGGGGTTAACTATATAGATCATTTTACGTCATTAAGCATTATCTCCTAACTAAGTCTTTTTTAGTTTTCCTCTTCCTTGTTTGATATGCGTGTTTATCATAGTTTCACATCGCCTAACTGGAGCATTTATTGGTCGTCTAAGTATATGCATGTACCATCTTAAACGTGTTTCTCAGAGTTTTTCCTCAATCGATGCAACTCTGACTTTCTCTTTAATGTTCTCATTTCTTATTATGTTCATCCTTGTATGTCCACACATTCACCTTGTAACATCCTCATCTCTACGACTTTTATTTTCTGCTCATGTGCTCAAGTCATAGCCCAACATTCAGCTCCATATAATATAGCAGGTCTAACTATGATTTTGTAAAATTTTTCTTTAAGTTTTAGAGATACTTTATGATCACATAAAACACCCGACAATTTCTTCCATTTTAACCATCCTACTTGTATTCTATGTAAGACATCTCTCTCAATCCCTTTATCATTTTACAAAAATGATCCTAAATATTTAAAGCTCTCAATTTCGGGCAACTCGTCATCTCCTATTTTAACAATTGTCTCATTACATTTAATATTGCTAAACTTAATCACATTTAAATATTAACTAATATAAGGCCATATGTTATCGCAAAATCTAATATAGTTTTTCCTTTTTCATTTCTCGCTCCAAACTCATAACTCCCATGTATTTTCTCATATCCTTTATTTTTCACTCAAATATGTCCATTTGGATCACTTCCTATTAAAATCATTTCATTTGACGGAATATTTTGTGATACTTCATTTAAGTCATTCCAAAACATTGATTTAGTAGTTTTATCTAATCCTACTTACGGTGCATATACACTAATGATGTTCCTAATTTCTTTTGCCACTATTATCTTAAGGGTTATAATTCTATCCCTTTTTCTAACTACTCCTACAACTTCATCCTTTAACGAACTATCTACAATAATACCACTCTATTTCTTGTTTTACTCTTTCCTATGTACCATAACATAAAACCCGAGTTCTCTATCATCTTTACCTTCTCGCCTATCCATTTTGTCTCTTGTACACACACAATATTAATTTTTCTCTTAATTATTGTATCTACTATCTCCATTGATTTACTAGTGAGGGTTCCTATGTTCCATGTTTCAAATCTTAAACTATTAGTTGTTCTATCATATTTATTCTTATCTAACCTATGGTGCGAGAACTTTTACCTATTTAACACTACACCCAAGTTCTCATGGAGATATAGCGGTCCTTGCCGATACATTACAGTTGGACCCTACAACGCGAACTCTTGCATATTTATCACTACACTCGAGTTTTGGA
>JBAMIE010203134.1:0-10894 GCA_037177295.1 Kaempferia parviflora
GTTTCTTGAGGAAGCCTAAGACAGTTTGAAGAAAGTTGCAAAATGAATGAAGAAATATGTTGATCAGAGGCAAAGACCTGTAGAATTCTTTGTTTGGGAATAAAGTTTGCTGAAACTTACTCTTCAAATTTAGAAGAGAATTAGTAGTAAGATTGTTCATAGAGGATTAATTGCAAAGTATGACGGACCTTTTGAAATTGTGGACTTACAAGTTAAATTTATCTAAAAAGTTTAAAGTTCATCCTACTTTTCATGTAAGTTTCTTGAAAGAGTTCTATGCCAATGAAATAGATCCATCAAGAGGCAGTGCCGAAGAGCTCCACCAGTTGTGAGAAAGTAATTCACCAATGATGTTTAGGAAGTCTTGGGCCACATAACCCTCAAAATGAGCAAAAAAAATAGAAGGACGGAATTCTTGACTCTTTGGAAGAGAAAACCTGAAGCGGAGGCTACCTGGGAAAGGGATTTTACACTTTGGCAATTCAAAAAGTAAATTGAGGCATACATGCAGAAGCATTCAACGAAGACGTTGAGTTCTTCTGGTGAGGATGGTTTGTTAGCCCCTTAACTCGATGGCAAGAATAGGCACAAGGATTGGTTCGTTGATCCTTTGATCTAGATTATTGGGCATGGTCGTAAGGCATGCCATGCAACGACGGAATTTGTGGCAACGCGTGGGGGTTGTCCAAGCACAAGTCAAGCCGGAGGTTGATTTGGATTGTGGCCAATAGGTGCGAAGATTGGACGTGTGGAGTCTAGCATTTAGCCAAGCAAGGCTTGTAGGAAATATGAGTCATGGCATATGGTGGGCGGATGCAATACAGCACGATGGATGAAACAACAAGAGGGTTATTTCGCCAAAGTCCATGGAGTTCGGCTTGGGCCAAGTATAAGCAGGCTGACCTTTTGGCATGGTACCAAAGCTTCAAATAATGTGAACGAGTAGTTTGTACATGTAGCAAGGCAGTTGACAAAACTGTCAAGCAATCACTTGTAACCATTTGTAACTGCCAAGTGAATTGGCTACCTATACTTTATAAATAAGAAACATTGGGCATTGGAAAGAGGCAGAGAGGAATGTGTGAGCAAATTTGTAAGAGTCCACTTTGTAATCTTTTATCATTGTGAATATAAAGGTTGGGAGTATTTTCCTATACATTGGGTGTTCCTTGCTTGTGACTTTTATTGTGTCTTTGTCTTGTGCATTATCTTACACTTTGGTAGTGTGTTTGTGGGCTAAATCAAGTGTGGGATTTGGTAGTCGCGCAGGAAATTAGTAAGGCAGAAATTACCCCTGTGATAGCACCCTTCAATGATTTTATTCTAAAAATATCCCTAGGTATAGCAACTACTAATAGATGATGTAACGTATAGAAACTACTAAATAGCTGTTACAACATGTAAAAATTACTCATTAGTTGCTAAAACGTGTTTAAGATGAGTTTAGAGTTTACATGATGTAAAGTTATCTAGTAACTACTACGTAGTCAGGGTGAGTTTAGGATATAGGATCTCTGAACATTATTATATCAAAATATTATTTACCAACTTAGTTAAAATTATTTAAATCTCATCAAATACCTTTAAAACAGTTGTAAAACCTATTATGTAGTTGCTACAACCTTAAACCTTGAACCCTAAACTATAAACTTATTTTAAACATATTAAAGTAATTACTAGATAATTTCTACACGTTATAGCAACTACTTGTTAACTTCTATACGATGTAAATCCTAAACTCACTTTAAACAAATTTATAAGGCGAATCGCTCGCCTCCAGCGCCTCCGCCGACCCGTCCCAGAGCCAACACGGAGGAGGTAAACCACGGGTCGCTACTAGCCATAAGTACAAATGGTCAAGACATGGGGGAGGTATATGCTCGGGCGTGCCGAGATTCGACCTCTAGACCTTATGTGACAAATTCTCTTGTCTTAACCATCGTACCGAAGAGACAATTGTATATATATTATAACAACTACGAGTAGTTGCCAAAAACATAACTAGATCAAGAGATATTTTTATAATAAAAATCACCGATGAGATACCCATATGATATTTCTCTTCATTTGAGGTGTCCTTCTCATTTTTGCCCAAGATAAGTACCCCTATTTTAAAAATTCTTAAATAATGTTTTTCTCATAATTTAATGCTCTGAGTAAGTTTAATCAAAGCTATAGTACATTAGACCAATTTCAAATGAGACAGAATTGCTAAGATAAATTATAAAAGAATATTTTAAATATTAAATTATAGATAGCATACTGTTTTAATAATTTAAAAAAAAAACACTATTTTTTTTATTTTCTGGATAAATTAGAGGGTATTTGGTTTCTGTATTTTTATTTTCTAGAAAATAAAAAAATATAAGGGGGCGTTTGATTGACGTATTTTTTATTTTCATTTTCTGAAAAATATACATTTTAAAAAAAAAATGGTGTTTGGTTTACATTTTCTATATTTATTTTTTTAGAAAAAGATATAATATTTTCTAAAAAAATAGAGAATGACAAATTATCATTTTCTATTTTTTAGAAAACACGTATATTTTAGAAAATAAAAATAAAAAAACATGTAAACCAAACACTTCCTAATTTTTTAAAAAACTTATGTAATTTATATTTTTTATATTTATTTTCTAAAAATTCAGAGAGCATTTTATAAACAATTGACAATGTCAAGTGAAATACTTTTAAAATAATTTTACCTTTATACTTATTTAAACATCCTATCTTTATAGTTTATCCATGTAAGATTAATTATTGTTATTATATAGTAGAAACGTAATATATATGAGCTATACCATTAAATCAAATGTCGAATTTCAAAATTATTATTATTGCCATTATTGTATGAATCTTTTAATATTTTACTTGCCTAATACATCACTAAAGCTACAATCATAAGACAGGATTAGAATCTTTTATTATAATATTCTATTTACACATAAAATTATATAAAATTATAAATAAAAGAATAATTGTGTTATTAAATAAATATAAAAAATTATAGTAAATTTTTATAATATCATTATTTTAATAACACTATTTCCTTACTATTGATCTCCCTTTGCCAAAGGGATACTAAGCCATTGCTCATCTTTGCATCCATGATACTTATTTTTCCCTCCCCTTCTTTGTTTCTTTTTAACTTGGGCGTCTACTCTCTGTTTGTGAGCAGCTCCCTTGATTTTATTTTCATAGAACTTTCAAATTCTTCATCAATCCAAAATGGCGGTGGTTATAAATTTGACCTGCGTCGATGAGGAGATAATAAATACTCAGCTGAGGGAGATCGATAGGCTTGATCATCCAATACAATATAACACTCGAGCTTTCCTAATTTGATGGTTCAACTGAGTTGTGAAAATTGATATAATCTCCATTTCATTCTAAGTTTAGACTCGAACCGTTGCAATGAAAAGTTCAAAGAGCATTCCTATGCCGATGTGCTGATCCCGATCCCAACTCTCAGATGTGTTAATCTCTGTTCCTTGAAAAGGATGGCAAAGGAGCACTCTCTTGTGGCCGGAGAATAACAAGGATGCTGAACATCCCGAGCATTGGCAAGACTGTAAGCCACTTTAAAAGTTTGTAGTAATGCATATGGAAGGTGAGTGAAAACTCATCAGAGAAGTAAAGCCCATTTCTGTCCACCATCTCAACCACAACTGTTCCTGCTGTTCGGACGGGTACTGTTGGAAGCTTGATCCGCTGCTTCCCAGGACGATCGTAGACCTGATTTACCACAATACGCCTCTCTCCTTGATAATTTCCCGGCACTAGCAAAGTTGTCTAGTGTTCAACAAAGAGAGTGGAAATAGAATCAATGATGGGAAGTGAGCGTGCAAGATTCAATGAAACAGGTTGAAATTGTCTTACTGTGACAGTATAAGGTCCTTGAAACCCAGAAGGCACCCTGTATTTGTCGATAATCTCTATCTCCACCCAGAAATGTTTTCCTTCTTCATCACGGAAAGCTCTGGATGCATGCGAAATGAATATACCTTCGCGGAAATTGCGAACTGCAACATTGTTTCTACCTTGGTTTGGTGACCTCCATTCCTACAATGAAGGGAGCGGAGCAAATCTATGAAACATTACAAGTTGGATAAGATCAAAAATAACTGCTACGCCAAATTTAGTGTGAAATTTCCAGATGAAACAAAAACAAATAAAAACTCAGTCACGAGAATTATTAAGATTCTGCCATAACAAAATACAAAAACCAGAGTACCTTAAGAGGATGGTGCGATGAGGCAGTGGAGAAGCAATACACATTGCCATTCATAGTTGTCACAATAAGATCAAGGTCATGCCCACCATCAACATTATCAGCCAAGACCATACTGTGTCTGCAGATAAAAAACATTTATAAAGAAAAGGTAAAGAAAATGTTATTAGATATAAACAAGGTACCATGGTTAATCACATACGAAGTCTCGCCAATGTCAACAACATCTGGACAACCTGTGGTTCCATCAATCAAGTACAAATAGCCATCAAATGAAGTGGTAACTAGAGTTAGCCCTTTAGATTTCTCATTTTGTTTATTTAGATTAACTAAAAGAATCCGACTCATAACTCTTCCATTGGTTCGGTAAGGGAAAGGTCGAACATGTGAACCATCTCTGCCACTGAGAACGTAGATGTTCCCTGATGTGGTTGGGATCACTATATCAGTATGTCCATCGCCATCAACATCACCAACAGTTGGGCTCTGGCATCAAATCTCAAAATCACTTAGGCAACTGATAAATAAATGTTAATAACATCCTATCAGGTTGTCACATTCTGGTTAATGCAACTATTTGTCACAAGAAAAACATTAATACAGATGCAATTCAAGATAAACAGAAGTAAAACTGAACATGTCTCAGAAACAGTTAAACAAGAATAAAAAAAATTCAGAACAGGACAGATTAAATATGCAATGACTCAAGGAGATAGTTTGTTAGCGTTGTAGTATATGCCAGACGGATGTTTTCTAGAATTAGCAAGGCAAATCAAGGTTTCACATCTGCATCAGAACATGCTTGTTTAGTGAAAGGTATTTCATTTGGTAAAACATGCTTGCTATAAATCTCTATGAACAATAAATATTTTAATATTATCATAAAGAACACTGTGAAAAGTTCATCAATATTAAGATAAGGAGAACACTGTGAAAAGATGATCTCAGTATTAGTGGAGAGAGAAAAAAATGGCAATCCAAGTCATATTCATGTCACATGAACAAAATGGCATATAGTATTATGACACTATGATTCTCTATATAAGTTCCATCGGGTTTGAAATTCTCTTTGTTCAAATGAAAATATTAAAAAAATTTACTATTGATCCTACATGGAGTATATACAATCAAATCCAGCATCAAAGTTGTATAAATGTGCACAAGTACAGGTAAGATCACCTTAAGAAGTCATGAATCAAGTTTAAATGGCATCCAGATAAAAATGAAATAAACTTGCCTGTGGTATTAAACTCTTAAGATGCACTTCCCAAATTTCTTCTCCTTGTGCAGTCCATGCTGCAACATTTCCATGAGTGTCAACTGTCACTATTTCAATTTTGCCATCATCATTAATATCAGCTGCCACAGCTGGTGCTTGAATCTCAGCCATCTCAAGAGGAAATTTGTTTCTCACTTGGCCTACACGAAATTGCTTTCAAAAATAAAATCAAGAAATCGAAGCTTTGTGCTCGGTTCTCATAATTTAAGATTACATAATTGCATGTTTGAGAGAGAGAGCAAGAGACATGTTAATAATATCCTTTAAATTTACATTGTCTTTTTTTTTTTTTGAAAATGAAATACAAGAGATATTAGTGTTACATAAGTGTCACATCTAGGAAAGTCTTAAGTAAAAAAAGGAAAGAGTTTGCCATTAGACCTAGTCCATTTCAGTTCAAGATTAGTGGAACTTGGTGGGACCCTAACTCCCAACATATACCACAAACTCTAATGTCAGCAACTAAACTAAATCCGCCCTTAGGATACACAACCACAACATTTGATCTCATGTCAAATTCCTATTCTTCAGAATAATTCACCGGCTTCTTTTCAGAGAGGTTTCAGTTTGTATTCTAAATTTCTACAAGTCTATAAACATGAAGATGTTGCAGTTAATAACATTACAAAGAATACATTGATTTAACAAAGATATTAATTACAACTATAAAATGAAACCAAAAAAGATTACCATGATGATCCAAAATATAAAACAAGCCATAGGAAGTGCCAACAAGAATGTCCAATTTTCCATCCCCATCCAAGTCAACCACAGTAGGAGAAGAATAAACATAAGCACAAAAATTCCCCGAATCGACACTTAAATCAAGATCTTGAATCCATTTGACTTGCTTTGTATCAAGGTTGAAAACTACAATCCCACTTGCTACATATTTTTCAATGTTGATTCCCCCTAACTCAGCTGAATGCTCTGGATTATCATAATACCTGCCAACGTATAACTGTAATAAGAAAGAATTGAATGCACGAAAAGCCTTAGATATATATGACATTCACCATAAAAACCAATACCTGATGAATGCATTAAATATAGAAGAACAAAATGATAGTAGTATCTCCGTTGAATACAACCATAGTTTGGGCAGATGAAGAATCAATTAGACAAGCCAACATTGTGAGAATCATGGCCCAAGACTAAGACCAGTAAGAATAATTACACACGGTTCACATACAACAATTAAATTTATGAAAATTTTATGAAAGGCAGTGTAAAAAAAGTATGCTCATTGTTCCTGTAATAAACTTCCACCAATATTGAGTTATTATTGTAACATTGTAGCCTGCATACTATTAATATATCATATGTCAGATGTAGAAAGTATCAAATTAGTCTATGACTTTAGCATCAATTTTCATTTCTAGAAACAGAAATGGCTAGGAAGATGATGTCATCGCACAAGAAAACTTTTTAAACAAACAGCTGAGAAGAATACCACAGAATAATTACATCCAAAAGAAAGTACCAGAAACAGCTTTCGTATCATTATGGGCAATTTTTCATGTAAAAATATCACAGATGTATAAAGTAAAAATTCTTACTTGCGGTCAAAGAAGTATGAAACAGCCACAACCATTTCTTGAGTACCATCATTATCTATGTCAGCAATTACCTTCATAGAATATTAAAAATGTGGGTCAAGCCTTTAGGAATTAAATTCCCTGATTTTTTTCCTTTTTCTGTATGATCAACTCCAATGGAAAATAATTGAAAAATAGCAGTTGATGGAACTTACTGGAGTGCAAAGTATGTGTGCATCTATGCTTACATAATCTTCTGCTTTCTCATGGCTCTCTTCTGTCCAATTTTCATCCCCCCACATTGAGTCATCAATATAATCATCATAGTCATAATTATACTCATCAGCTAACTCATTTGTATCTCTAAACAAATCAAAAGATGAGTCAGCTTCTTCTTCCAGTTCTTGGTCATTTTCCACAGTTGCTCCTTGCACTCCGTCATCAGTGTGATGGTCTTCGGAATGTCCATCTTGAGCACCTTTATAATCAATTTCTTCAAGAAGCCTTCTTTGTGTTTGTGTTTGATTGTTCTCAGTACCATTTCCCAATGAAGCATCACTTTTGATTGTGTCACTAAGATTGCTTGACACTCCATTGTATTGACTAGTTTGGGCAAAATCAAGTCTTTTTTTGTCATCAAGCTTAGATGTATTCATAGAAAGGTTGTTCACAACGTTCGTAGAATCATAATTATTTGACCCATTCATGCTCCCATTTATATCTGGATAAAAAGTAACAGAAATTTTCTAATTTGATCCACGATCAGAATTTCAAAAAGGAAGATTAAAAAATATGTGATACTTGGAATATTAGTTTATAAACCCATATGCTAATTTCTCAAGCATTGTATAACATACTTACAAAATTTGACATGTGAATCCTAATATATTTACCATAGCAAGCAAAGCTATTTATGACATCTTAAATATGTTACAGGATTTGCAAAACACAGTGTTTCACGTTTATATATGTATAAAAATGAAAATGCAAAAAGTTTACCAACAACAACAATCAGCACAATTATAATATGGCTAATTGGCCAACATCCTTAGGAAACAGAAATAAAAACAAAAGTGATTGCAGTAGTGTTGTGATCACATACGAGATATTGAGTTTTTAGCAGAAGCCTCCTTGGCAATTGAATCATCATGGACATCTGGATGTGAACGATCCACTGGATCTGGATCCAAGCCAACATACCAGTTTTTTCGAACCTTTCTACGAGGTACTTCTAGTTTATCCATCATCAGATAGCCAGAGACCCTATTATGACCACCAGATTTATGTCAACCTGCAGCAAACCCACCAAACAATTGTTGAAGCTACTTACCTGAAAAAATTTACAACTCCATTGTAGGTAGCTAACGCTATTTCTCTTGTACCATCCTTGTCTATATCATATAAGAGAGGGCTAGAATGGACTGTTGATTGGTGGAAAGCAGGCCATCCTGATGAATTTGGAATTTTTGCCATCAATGAAAAATATATGCTATTATGTGTTGAGTAACGACAAAAAGCATGCAATCTACCAACAAGATATTGAAATTTATAGATAAATGACTAGATAACAGAAATAACATTAAAGAGATAGGTTCTCTGACAATAGAGACACTTAGAGTTTGTAGAAGATAAATTGGTAATTTAATTATAAACTCAGCTGCAATTAACATTCACTAAGAAAAAATGTTCAGATCGAAACATATGGGATAAAGAATCAACACAAGGTACCTGGCATTTTATCACCATCAGAACCCTCCAATACTTCGAGGTAATGGACAAATGATGGTACCACTATCTCTAGCTTGCCGTCACTGGAGTTGCAAGAATACAACAATAAGTCAGTACTCAGTAGACTTCTTAAAACAATAAAAGGCAACCCTACATATGGTAGAATAGAAAAAGTATTAGTCAAAATTGGTTATATAATAAGGTTGCACCTTTACAAACTGCAAACAAATGATAAACAACCTCTCAGTTAGCACAGATATATGACTGTGTGTCCACTATTCCAAAAAAACAAAGGTAGATGTCTAGCGATCAGGTACTGTTATTCTTAAAAGTTAAGCAACAAGCACAAAAGAAATGTTTAATCTAGACACATGTTATACATCAATAAACAAGAAACAGAGCTTATTCCTTGGATTTTCTTCATGGCTGCACCACTGTTAATACAGAGTTTAGCTAAATTTTTATTAGTTTAGACAACAAATGTGCAGGAATTGTGATTGGTCCTATCTGTTCAAAAGAATTATTGCAGAACCTATCTCAGCATAAATATTGACATTTATGAAGATTTAAAAAAAAACTCAAATGACAATATGGCGTAGCCTTTAAACCCTATCACTTAGCTTGATGAAATTCAAAATTTAGCAGTCTTCCCCAAACAAATTTTATCTCAACATCTATCAGTGGCATAGTATAAAAATTAAGAAAGGTTAAATAGGCAAATTTTACCTTGAATTCTTCATCAGCCTATTCAAAATCCAGAAACTTGTGGAAGATTTGCTAATATTAATTTTTAAGGCAAGTTGTTTTTCTCAGTTCGTGCTAAAAGATGCACTAGTTCCCATGAAATCCTTCACAGATAAAGTTAACTAAGTTTAGTCAGGCAGATAAGTGATGGGTATGCCTTACCTGTTGATATCAGCAATCAATGGAGTTGCATATATACTGGAGCTAACCTCAGTTTGCCATCTCAATTCTATATGTTTAGGGCACTTGGTATTCAACAAAGCATCTTCATCTCTACGATTAAACAATAAGAAATTGGGCACGCGTCAGTACGAGCTCAAAGCATAAATCTAGGATTACTTAAGAAGCCTATTTTCTACATTGACTAGACATTGCGGAATTAATGTAATGGAGCTAGAAAAAGAGTGAATATCATGAAAAGTAAATTTTAGATCAAAACTAGCATTTTGGATACATTTCTACTTGATGCTTTTATAAAGTAAAAGAAAAACATCGAAAAGAGAAAATAACTAGAGGGAATCAATGGCGCAGAGCTTACAACTGGGGATATCCGAGCATATCGTCACTTGCTTCCCGGTCGCGGAATTTGTTGGTGCGGTTGAACGGCGAGGCACCATCCACCGCAAGCAATTGTGGCGCAGCACCCAGGAGTGCAAGGATGAATAGTCCCGCGAAGAGCCCCATCGGATCCGGGGTTTTTCTTCCAAATGCTCGATAGAAACCGTAACGACGGAGATTAACGGCAGTAAAAAGCAAGAAGATCGTCTGGCATCGCCCCCCACCGCCGTCGATCAGCGTTGCAAGACCTAACGTGGTGACTGTTGAAGAAAGAGAAGATCCAGAGCCGAGAAGAAAAAATGGAGGAAAGTTTCCTAAATACATCAGGTACCTATTTTCAAAATTATCAGGCATCCAATTTCATTTTTACCCCCTCTCATGTAGAAAAAAGACGAATACGTTCGGCCCAGTATCCCCACCGTCTCAAGGTCAACATGGCATTTTTACCCCCTCTCGTTGTTAGTGGCAATCGATTCCGAAATTATTTATCAGAACAATGATATTGTTTCTATGGATGTTCAATTATTTAGAGGATGATAATTTTACTATAATATGATAAGGAGTTAATTTTTAACATACGTTTGTCCTTAAGAAAAAAAACTTTTACCACCCTCTAAGGACCTTACAGTCGGTTATAAGCTGACCTCGTTATTTACCTCCCTTTACAAAACCTAGGAACATGCTGTGAGGGCACCTGAGATAAGTGTAATCACCTTTTACTACAATATTATACATCAAAATAATAATATCTTGAAACGATTTAGCAATTGATTAAAATATTTGATTTGTATTCAAAAATTCAACGCTCTCAATATA